>JAUMHA010368501.1:0-13528 GCA_032359765.1 Saxidomus gigantea | reverse complement strand
TACAAGAGAAACGTAAGACAAGAAAATTAAATATGTTTATATAACAAATTGCAATTTCTTATGGCGTGACAAATTTCATACTCTAATCACTTAATATTACCCTGATCAATCTACTTTAGATCCTGAGGCTGCCTTGACAAACTGCAATATCAGTTTCAACCTGACGGGATTTGGCTAAAAAACGTGATTTTATGTGTTCAGTTTTAAAGCTGAGGATCTGCAGTCACTAGTTTATTTTAAATACCATTATTATTTGAAACATAACATCAATAACTTATGATTGTAACTGATACTATTGGTTCTGTGCTTTGTTTATTGTCATGAAAGAGGATGACTTAATAGTGGATTTTTAAGTGTTATTTGAATTTAAAAATACAATACGTACTAAAGTAGCATGGTGATGACCACATTGTATGATAAATTGAACAGCCGAATTTCATTATTTGCTATACAAATAGAAAATAAACAGCATTTGCCTTTATATGCACAGCTAAGTACTTTTTACATACACACTATTTTAGACATTGTATGGGGATGAAGCTAGTATGTGTACATAGAATATGATACTTATGATGCATCCGATATAATAATAATGCCATTTTTGAAAAGTTATTTACCAAATATCCGACATAGTAAGAAAACGTCAATTTAAATAGAGTTCAGTCTTGTGCTTTCCAAAATTGATCCATCATGTGATACAAATATTATATGGATTAACAAATAAAGGCAAATATCTTCATTTAGTATCTCCTTCATATCCAGCTACAGCTACACTTTAACAGGCTAACATGACTCTTATGCATGTGTACTTGCTCTTTCAACATCATACACATCTTCTGAAAACCTATCAGTAAACTTGATCAAATGAAATTCAAATAGTAAGGGATGTTAGAGAATAAAAACATAAACGAATAGCATCACAACCGAGGGCATTCAACTATATTTACATTTCCAGACTATTACTAGTTATATATAGATTTATGATATTTAATTTGTCATACTAACGGATTTCCTAACTTTTTATTTCAGTATTCATTATCATGAAAGAATTATAACGTATCTTAATATTTCAAATTTATAACATGTGACATACTTAAATATTTCTAACGGAGCTAACACCTCTCCTATGCTTTCGAATGAATTTTTTATAAACATAATCCAGACCCCCGCCCCCTAGTCTTTATCAAATCCACATTAGTTTTATAAAGACTGGCAGTGAAGCTGAAGCAACAAAAGTCCCACAAACCAATAGATTAGCCAAAGAGTGAATATAATCAAGAAGAAAAAACATGAATGAATAAGGTTACCACATTGGACATTACAATTATGCACATTTCAAGGCCTTATCTTATTTACTCATTGGCTGATGCCATCAGTATATTTATTTGTCAAGTCATTAAATATTATTTTATTTTACTGTTTCGAAAGTGTATAACAGAATGGGCAAATTCAACACAAATATATTCATTTTGTTGCATTAAAGCACTCAATTCAAATCTTTGCTTTCTGGATATTCTCAAATGACAACTTGTTTCATTCGTTAGTGAATGATATGATATGTGCTAAGCAAGAATATCAAATTCGAATTTACTTTTATTTCAATTATTAGAGTAACACTTGCATTCCAAGTTATCTTTAAAACTTTTAACACTTTTAACTTTTATCTTCCTTTCTTTTTAATGCACACGTTAAAACTGTCTAAATACTCATTTTTGGTCTAGATTCTAGTTAAAATAAAACTATGTTTCTATTTCGAACAGGCTGATGATCAATCCTAATCAACTGCCAAGTCTTTTAAGGTTGTTCTTCAAATATAATGCCGAAATAATATGTCCTTGACTATTAAAGTATAATAACATCTCGTACTATTTAACATTATGACAATCTAGCATATTTACAATGATCATTAGCCAGTATTTCATTTACCTTTTACGGGGAAGATTCTCCATTGGCCATCATCTCCTTCATCCCAAATTCCAACTACATTTTTTAACATAACTGGCACGACTCTTTTGCATTTAAATGAATCTCTTAGATATCAAACACATAATAAAAAAAACGCATAACTGTATTTCATATCTCACCGATTTGTTCAGGCAGTTATGAATGAAAATGAATTCTTAAGGAATTATAGTAAAGAAAAACTAAAACCCTTTAAACAATCCGCAATCAATATGTATTTGTGCAGTTAGTCTGTATAACTTATATTGGCAAAAACAACCCGTGTGTGGTGTCGCCAGTAGATTTAGTTAAAAATGAGTCAAAGAGTGAGCAACGTAAGAAATAGAATACCATAAATGAATGAAATGATGATGATGTTCCAAATCAAATCAAATGCCGTTTCTTTTTTAGTGGATCTTAAAATTTGAGGCAAAAGTCTTCATTGAGTATCTGTTCATCTTAAGTTAAAGCTACACGTTTTAACAGGGTAGACATGATTCCCATATTTTAGAATGGACCTTCTCAGCATCATACACATAATTCAAAAACACAATACTTGTGATTCATACATTTGTATACCCGTTGTTGAGGCATTATTAAAGGTGACTGATCTTATAGGGACTCACAGAGAAAAAAGAAACCGTGAACAATACGAAGCAACATGTGTTTGTGTGACACAATCAATCAATGTGTGGTGTCACCAATTCCAAAAATGAAATTACATGTATATTCAAATGCATGAAAACGCTCAGAACTGAAGATATTAACATACATGTACATTTCCAGACACTTACTTCTATTATCATTGAGCAAATGCAGTGTTTTCATTACATTTGTATGTTTTGAAACTTATGATATAATGAGCACAAAACTAACGACGTGCCATTCTCTTGTTGCATTGAAGCATTGAATGAAGATCTTCCTTTTCTAGATATTCTCAGATTCCCAATTATTTAGTCATCAGTGAACTATCTGTAACAAACAAGGCAACAAAAGTAAATTTGAATTTTCTTTTTTATCGTACATAGCATTCAATGTTACATGTTGCCTTTCAATTAAACTCGTTAGAACTGTCTTGGAAATGCTCAATGTCGATCAATGCTCATGTAAAATTGAATCTGGTTCGCAGTTTGTGCCAAGCTGAAGTTCCCCATACAAACCAAATACCTTTTAAGTTGACGTTCAATATCGAAGCTGGATTAATATGTCCTTAACCATAAAAGAATAAAAACACACCATTACTTTTAACATTCTTACATCTCACAGATTTGCATGTTCATTTCACTTCTGAAAAGCGAAATCTCCCACATCTCAAGTTTCATCTACTTTTAGCAATCCATATCAAAATTTTCTTGAGACACATCTAATTGAAAATTGTTTTATAACGGCTGACAGTACGTAGCGCAGTATTAAAATCAATACATGTAAACATTCAAAAATATCTTTAAAATGGCAGCAAGAAGAGTTGTGCGTATGACAAGTACATATTTCATAACAGTTAAGTCCAAAAGTGAGCAAAGTTAAGTAAGAAAAACATAAATGAACATGATCACACTATTTAGGTAGCTATGGCATTCAATGTCATCTTTGACACTTTTGTCAAATAAAGTGTTTTCTTAACATTACATAATTCGAAAATTATGACAGAAGTGGCAAATTAAATGAGATGCCATTCTGTATATTGCATTAAAAGACTGAAAGCAAGTCTTTCAGTTCTAGTTGTTATCAGATGCACATTACTTCTTCCATTAGTGAATGATATAATATGTTGGAAGGAATAAACTTGAATGTACTTTTATCTAACCTGTTGCGATACGTCTTTGCATTCACAATTTAACTTGAAGTTGTTATTTTAAATTGAATTTGCCTGTCTATTAAACTCGCTAAAACGGCCGTAAAAACGTTCAATTTCGATCTATGTTCAATACAATTAATATTTGGAACAAGCACATATTTGCTAAACAAACCAAATCCCATTTCTTTTAAGATGGACCTTCAAATTCGACACCGCGTTAATATACATATCCTTAATACTATCTCGTAACATTTATTTTTTAATATAATTATGGCATATAAACAGTCATTCGGTTTTATTCCAGTCAGCTTTTTGAGATGCCGACTGTATGTGTAATCAAAGATGAGACAAAGAGTTAATGGATTTTAAAAAGGCAGATGAATTAACAAGATAACACCGTTGAATTCAAGGTTGTTTTGATAAATTATCTCCCTTCACTTTGTCGTTTTTTTTACACTCGTCAGAACCCACTTGGAAATACATGTTAATTTAAAAGAAATACTTGTTCTCAATTTGGAACGGATGATGTCCCAAAACATAACAAACGTCATTTCTTGTTACAATGTAGATACACCTTCAATTTTGAAGCCGAAGTGATATATCGTGACCATAAAAGTACAAAAACCTCTCGTAACATTCATCCTTTCTAGAATCTGCAATGTTAACTCTAGCAGGCACGAATATTTATACACCTTTTTCCAATTCCACTAGACCTATTTTTATCAATTAGTTTTACAAACAATGTCTAGCAAGTAGCATACAGCCAATTTCCATCCGACGTTGTAACTAATATCTATATCCTAGGTCTGAAAAACAATAGTAACACCTTGAAGATTATCGGTTCGACTCAAGGTATCCCAAAGATATTTTAGATATCATATTGGCAAAAGATATAATTTACTTTTAACAATTTACCGACCTTTGTTATTTAAGAAATAATCTATGGCTTAGAGTGCTTTATCGAAGTTGAAGCATTCCCCGGAGGTGACGTGCCTGGCGGAACAATTGACGAGGGCGAAGCCCGAGTGAATTATTTCGCAGGCACATTACCGACGATAAAGAACTCCAAGCCATAGATTATTTCGATTCTTATAAAACGAATTCATGAAAACTATCATAACAACTACGGACTTTTTTTCAGTTGGGCGGTAATGTGTAAAAAAGCATAAATACTGGCTGTTGGAATTCACTCCGCTATTCGGGCAACCAGTCAAGATATCATACATACCTACATTATACAAACTTATTTTACTTTAATCATCTAATACATTAAATATAGAAAATACCCGAATGTGACATTATGCAGAAGATGTCAGATTCAGAACCTAACAAAGCAGACAATCGATTTAAAGGCGAACCGTTAATCTGACCTGTACAACGTTTGAACATGGAGTAATGACGTCAGTGTGATGATGTCAACGTTTTCATTCACTGTTTTGTCTTCCAGAATCAAAAATTGTATGACATTAATCCTGAATTTCCTTGGCCTTTTTAAAGGAAAACAAGGTGAAGGCATTCTAAGGCTTCACTTGACACAATCAAAAGTAATATTTAAGTTCTTAAACACAACTATTTCATGCAACTGATGCATTTATACAGATATCATTTCTATTTCTATACAGTTCGACCCCGATTATTCAACAACCTATTATTTGTATACCTGGTGTAATCCGAAGACAATATTCGGTCCCGAAATGATTTATATATAAATTAATATAAAAATAAACGGGCTATTCGAAATTTATTCTACGAATACCTGGCGTTATTCGAAGTTTTTTTTCAGTCCAATTTACAATGTTTGTAAGGAATTTCACACCCATTATTCGAAATGCATTTCAATTAAACCAAACATTGTTGACACGCTCAACTTGTGAAAAACGACACGCGGTCGGCGCATTATATGTGCTAAGGTGTGTTAATAACATACTCGAGTTAACCTTGTTTGTTTAATACCAATGGAACTACTCTTGTATTTGTTTGAAAGACGGTTATATATGTTCATCTTTAATTTCAAATAACAAACTCGTGACAACCATGCCCATTTAAAGCAAGAGTTTTAATTTAACTGTCAGAAGAGAAATGACTTTTACTTGACAAGTGCAGAAGTGATTTTGGTTGAGCAGTCTGGCGAAGGACCTGGTAACGGGGAGATATCAAGATCAGCTGATATCTTCCATTCGTACTGAGCAATCTGGCAAAGGACCGGACCTGCCCCCTGCCCCTACCTAGATCAGCAACGAGTGGAAAGGGTTTAAAAAGGAAAAAAGGAAATAAATGTTTGATATGATTTATTTCTGTTTCCTTTTCCTTTCATCTAAATCATATACGTAATGTATACTACGTTAAGCGTCCGTGATAGCTATATACATATATATTGACATTTACATAGCAATCAGCTGGCCATATTCGGTACTTGGATTATTCGAACCCATGAATTATTCGAAGTAAAATCTTGGTCTCCGACACTTCGAATAATCGAGACTCGACTGTATTTTATTTTTGCGCGGGAGTAAATAAGAAAAGTTGGAAATTCCATATCCGAAACTCCGCCTTCTTTTCCGAGTGTTCTAATCATATTAACGCACTCGAATAGACTATAGAAATATACCATAGGCATATTAGAATAAAGTATAAATAAAATAGACCCTTTACTTAAATAATTTTATATCTAAATTTACACATCTACATGTAAGTTAATTTATTAAAAGTATGTTAAAAGCATTACAACATTATATTAAATACAGATTGCTCTTTCATATCCAGCGATACCAGTAAGTGACAAACTTAAAAGGTATTTTCAGCTAACTAGATAATCCCAAATTACATGTAATACAATAAATATGATATACATTGTTTGTTAAACAAGAGCCCTGATATATACATATATGTACTGTCTATACAGTAGACACAACGCCTTCACCACTCTAACACAACTTCTTAACTAGCACTCTCAGTGACCAACTTGATGAAAACTGTAACTGTGCTGTAATGTTAATATCGTAATATCCAAGAAACAGTTTAATAGAAAAGATAATAGCAGCCGTAACACACCGTAAAAATAAACACACACCGCAAATTCCACAAAGTGAACAATTAAACGTTTACCTCCGTATTTCCTTAATCTGATACAGTTGGTTCAGTTTCCATTTCTTTGCATGTTGTACCTAAACACTTGTCATATGTTTCACCATTCTTTTCAGTGACTTACTCTACTAAGGTGTCTGTCTGGCTTCTTGTAATGGCATTTTCCATTTCTGCTGTATCAGTTTTCTTTCTGCCACGTGTCACACTGTTTTGTTCCATGACTATGCACCTTTTGTAACAGTAACTGCCTTCTCATCAAAAGCGTGAGTTACCCCACTATTTTATGAAAGTAATACATATCCTACATCTTATTCTGAATCACTGTCTGTCATGGTTTCTCTACACGTATAGGCTTACTTATCTCCATCAATCAGCTGCTTCGTGTCCTGTCTTTCTCCTATTACGACTGAAAGTCAATTAAATAAAAGCAATAACAAGAAATAAACGATATGCCTATGAATTAGAAATCATAATAACAAATGTAGTCATTAAACATAAGCAACAAATAGTCAAAGAGTGAAAAGTTTCACTAGATTATCTGTATAAAAAATGAGGACAACAAAAATAGATATTTGGTGCCCCCAGTAAACGTAAGTTCTAATTCAAAACAGTTCTATAACAACTTACTTCATAAAGCAAACAAAAAAACAATAACCAATCAAAATGTGTTGTTATTTGTTATTAAATTATGTAAACAGCTTATTTATCAAATATGAACTTGTTTTGATATTTAAAATGATGTCTATTGTTAGCGAGCACTTATTTACTAATAACATTTACATTTAAAACATTTGGAAGCTTAAAGAAAATCTTAGAAACTTGTAGAAGGTTACGGAATGATATGGAAACTGATGGAATATTTAGAAAATTGGAGATTTTTCAAGTAAATACAGGATTATTCCGTATCTTTCTAGAAAGATGATAAAGTATATAATATATATATATATAGAAGTAAAGGTGTGTAAGGTATTCTTTGGTTTGTCTACAGTCATTATATAGAGTTACTCTACGAAGAGTCTGGACTATTCTTTTGATATTATTAAGTGACAAAATCTTTGTGGACTATTGAATTTTAGTGTGTGAGATTTAGTTTCAAAGTGCTCAACCGGATTTATACTTTTAAAAGGACACTAAGCAGGATCAGACTAATTTAGGATATTTTGAACTGTGAATAAGGTATTTAGATTTTACCTCAACTTTGTAATTTGGATAAAATACATTGCTGGCTTTGTCTTTTTTGTTACCTCTGGCTCGTAACAGAAATTGGGCTCGTCCGGGATATAATTTCTTTATCAGATCAGGCAATATACATACATTAGTTCAAACTATAGCTTACGTTCATTTATTTTAACTGTTTGAAACCAGCAGCAAACTATCATGTCGTTCAATCAGGAAACGTTTTAGCTTAATTTTCTCATGATGAGTTTAATTTGGCTATGAAATCTGATTTGCTCAATCTTGCAAAACTTTACACATTGTCTGTAGTCAAATTTTCCATATGTAAACAAGAAGTCAAGACATTTTTGGCTCAGTATTTGATAGATGAAGATGTATTTGATGAGAATGCACTATCTCTCATTGAATTTCAGTCTGATTCTACACTCAGAGAGCTTGAAATCAAACTTCAATTTAAAAGAGTAAAAATGCAAATGTAAGAAACACAGTTAGAATTTGAGAGTGAAAAAGAAAAATAAGACATACAATTTCAGTTAAGAATGAGGTAGTTTGAAATTCAAGAAAGAGCAAATCAGATAGAATCAAGAAAAAGTGCCCATATTGATTTAACAAAGAATATTAGATTTGTTCCTCCATTTCAACAAAAAGGAAGTTGTTGTTTTCATTTTGAAAAAGTAGCCGAAAATTTGAATTGGCCTGGAGAGCATTGGACCTTACTCTTCCAAAGTGTATTAATAGGCAAAGGTCGATAAATTTACACTCAGTTCACTTTCGAAAAAAGCTCTTGTTATGACACTGTAAAAGAACTTATTCTTAAGGGTTATGAGTTGGTTCCAGAGGCTTATAGGCAGAAATTTAGAACATGTAGAAAAAAAATTCGTCAATCTCATGTAGAATGTGCTGGAACAAAGAACAGTTTTTTTAAAGATGATGTTCATCTAATAACATTGACAAAATCATAAAATACTAAGACAATCTATGTTTGTTCAAACTTCGTCACACAATAATTCTAAAGTAACTTCAAATAATTATTCTAGTCAATACAGTCAGTTTAGTGCACCAAGACAAAGGTCATCCAATGTCACCAAAGGTCAAAATCCCTTATCTCAACATGCATGTAATTATTGTAAGAAACCTGGTTACCGTATTACCGAGTGCTTAACTTAAAAAGGAAGCAACAACAACGTAATGAGGCTAAAATACATGTCTCACCACTTTAAGGTCAAAACCTCAGTCTTGTATTGAGAACTAAACACTTGTCACGATTACAGAACCCAAGTCTTATTCTGTTTAGGAAATTTATTAACCATTCATTTCCGATGGTTTTGTGTCACAATTTCTTAATCTCTTATTTAAGCAGATACCCTGCCTTTTTCTGAGAAGACTTCTTCTGAAACTAGTGTTCTTATTCAGGGAGTATGAAATCTTAATGTCCCTCTACATAATATTCAGATTTGGTTACTAGACCTGTAGCTGCTGGTATTAGACATTTCTTACCTTTCAAGGGTGTCCATTTTGCTAGGCAATGACTAAGCTGGAGATAAGGTTCTGGTTAATCCTCTTGTAACTGACACACCAAACATAGATCGAACCCCTGACCCCATTTAGCAGGAAATTCCTGATCTTTACCCTTCTTGTGCAGTTACTCAAGCTATAGCACAGGAAGCCATTCAGAATGACTATTATACAGATGTTGACTTATCTGATTCTTTCATAAGTCAGATTTTTGATAAGGCTAAATACACCTCCTACGCCTAGTCTGCCGTAATCTCAGTCAGACTTGTCAATGTCTGATCAGTCAAAAGACCAAGGTCATGACTTACTGTCAAGGTCACAGCTTATCTAGGAACAACATAATGATCCTGAGATTTTGAAACTTTTTCATAGGTCTTTAAATGAAGATGACCCAGTCTGTTATAATAACAAGAATGGGATTTTAATGAGAAAATGGCGACCGCCCGATGTTCAACTGATGATGAGTGGGCTGTGCACCACCAAATTGTGGTCCCAAAGACATCTCGCATTGAATTACTCAGTTATCCCATGAAACACCCATGTCAGGTCATTCAGGTGTTAACAAGACATATCACAAGATTCTTAATCATTTTCTCTGACCTAGTACATTGTATTACACAGATGTATCTAGGTTTTGCAAAACTTGCCATACTTGTTAGATGGTAGGGAAACCTAATCAAATTATACCAAAGCTCACTTAGAGCACATTTCTGTGTTTGATGAACCTTTCAGTAGGTCTTAATAGACTGTGTTGGTCCTTTACCTAGAACTAAGTCAGGTTCTAAGTACCTTTTGACAATCAAGTGTGCTTCCACCCGCTTCCCAGAAACCAAAACAATTGTTAAGGCCCTTGTGAAATTTTTAACATTTGTTGGTCTACCAAAGTAGATCTACCAAACGTTCTGTGGTGTAGCCATTAAACATAATCAAAAATGAGTCAAAGTGTGAGAAAAATTATAAAAGTAAAACATAAATGGATACGATCACAATTTTGGAAATAACAACATATGTACATTTTCAGACCATTGCTTGATTGTCTCATCATCGACTTAAGACATCATTCTATTACGTTTGTCACAACAACGATTTAAATAACATTTTATTCTAATTAAAAATTTCCCGAAAGGTTTTACAAAATGTGAAAATTATACCAAATAGTAGTTTCTTTGCATTTAATCATTGAATGCAATCTTTCTTCTCGAGATATTCTCAGATGCCCATTCCTTCATTAATGAATGATCTTATACGACTCGTTTGCATTTCAAAACCTATGTCAGTATTATACATATAATTTACATTACCATAGATAGATAGATAGATTTATGGATATATTTATTCAAGTAAAATGTACAAGCATGGTAAAAAATGATACATACAATGATAAATAGTTATTATAAAAGCATGCTCATGAGAACCATGTCCGTCACATTAATACCAAGGATAACAAAAAAGGCAAAAGTAGTTTCCCCTTATTTCCATTGTGGTCCTTGATATTATTGGCACAACAGAGCAAGACATGTTCATTAACATTTAAGTATTAAATCATTCCATAACTGACAGCCACGATAAGCAAGGTCTTTTACCGAACCCTTTGACCTTAAATTTTAAGACGATTATTCCCCGTGTTTAAAAGCCACTTTCATAGCAGACTGCCTTTTGTTTGATATTCAGTCGTTAAAAGAATCCACTGCAAGTGATTTTAATCCATAGTACAGGTTTCTGTTTTAAAATCTGAAGTGTCAGCTAAAACGAAAGTGAGTTGGGGTATCCTTGCACGCCTACTCGCAGATATATGTTGTTTACAGCACATGTTCCAGCCATGTGACCATTATTGTCTTGCGTCATGGTTCGCATATTGCTTTTTCGCAATGCTGTGTTTGTTCAAAGATAGGTCTTTCAACCAAGGGAAGTCGTGCAAGGCGCGAAAGACTGGAAGTCCTAATGAAAAGTAGCTGTATTCAAGCAACGGTAGAAACCACATTTATAGTTTTCAAACCTATATAAATACACAAAACGTCATGCATGAAATCAATTAAATATGTAAAATGTATAATTATAATAAAATGCATAAAATCCAAAAAAAATGAATGAAATGTAAAAATCATATAGAAGTGGTTCAGCCTCCTGAAAATCTGCGAATATTCCTAAAAGTGTCGCAGACCATTGGAAATGTATAATATCTGGCTAGGAATGATTATGGCAGGAATAACTAGCTTGGCATTGCCTCCTCAAAGTGTGCGAGTCTTCCTGAAAGTGTCGTAGATCAGTAGAAAATAATTATCACCTGCAAGGGATGTCTACATGTGGGCCTCAATAGCTTAGTTGTTAGGGCGTTCGCCTCCGTAACGGGAGGTCCAGTGTTCGAATCCCAGCCGGAGCACAAGATGTGTATTTGGGCAAAGACACTGATACCACACGTGTCTCAGTTTACCAAGCTGTAAATTGGTAGCAGCAATGAAAGACTCGCTGCCTCTGACTCGGGAGCGTGATGACATCTGGAATGAGTGTTCGAAGCTACGAAGCTTTCTTCGTAATCAAACTAAAATAAATTAAGGGGTGTATATGGGTTGAAGAACTCGTTCGGCATCGCTTCATGAAAGTCTGCGAGTATTTCTGAAAGTGTCACAGGCCAGTAGAAACGGATTTTTACCTGCTAGGGATGTCTATAGAGGGTAGGACTCGTTTGACACCACCTGCTTAAAATCTGATGATATTCCTGAAAATTTCGCAGACCAGTTGAAATGGATAATTTCCGGCTAGGGATGTCTATGGGTGGAATAACACGTTTTGCATTTCATCCTGGAAGTCTACGAGTCTTCCTGAAACATTTGTAGACCATTGGAAACGACATTTTACCTGCTTGAAGTGTTTATGGGTGGAATAACTCGGAAAGTCTGCTAGTATTCCTGAAGGTGTCGCAGACCATTGGAAACGGATTATTACGTGCTGGAGATGTCTATGGATGGTAGTACTCATTTGGCACCGCCCTTTGAAAGTCTGCAAACATTCCTGAGTGTCGCAGACCAGTGGGAATGAATAATTTACGGCTAGGGATGTCTATGGGTGGAAGAATACGTTCGGCCCAGCCTTATTAAAGTCTACGAGTATTTCTGTTGTGCGAAAGTGTTGCAGATCAGTGGAAACGGATTACTATCTGCTAGGGATGCCTACTGGTGGAATAACACGATTGGCAACCCCTCCTGCAAATATTAGTCAATGTGTCGCAGACCATTGAAAATGAATAATTTCCGGCTAGAGATATCTATGGGAGTAACAACTCGTTTTGCATTGCATTCTGAAAGTATACGAGTCTTACTGAAAGAGTTGCATACCAGTGGAAATGGATAATTACATGATAGGGATGTCTATGGGTGGAAGAAATCGCCGCTTGAAAGTCTTATTCCTTAAAGTGTCGCAGACCATTTGAATCAGAGTGTTACCTGCTAGGAAAGTCTATGGGTTAAAGAACGCTTCGCCTCATGAAAGTCTGCAAATATTCATGAAAGTATTGCAGACCCGTGGAAATGGATAATTTCCGGCTATGGATGTCTATAGGCGGAAGCACTCGTTTGCATTACTTACAAAGTCTATGAGTCTACCAGTGGAAATGGATTATTATCTGCTAGGGATGTCTATGGTTGGACGATTTCGTTCGGCAAGGTACGGAAATATTACAAAACATTCTTTTTTAATATCAAAGGGCATGGAGCTTAGCTATTAGGTAATTTGACATTACTGAGTGGTCTTCGACTAGTTTTGTACAAATCATGCCCCTTTGGTCAATAGTGGACCCAGCCCAATGTTCTTTTGTTGTATATAAACCTATAACAAGAAAAGCATTGATGCAAAGCATCAAAGGTCGCCGGTAACTAATTTATTTACAGACTGTCAATAGTGATGTCAAATGCAATCATTTCTTAAAATTATGCCTGTTAAATTCCAGGAAATGTTGGAAATGTAACCACAGTGGTCAATAAGGTACAATTTATTTTCAAATGTGACTACTGCTAGATGTTG
>JAUMHA010368490.1:0-13528 GCA_032359765.1 Saxidomus gigantea | reverse complement strand
GGATAAGAGTAGCGTAAATTATTTAAATGCTTTTAATTCAATTTTCAGAACTAGGCGAGGACTGTGAAAACAAAGATCATATAGATGTCATATATTATCCACCTACAGCCTTGTGTGATACAGGCCTGTACTGTGAACGAAATGGTTCAACATGCGAGCACATACCTGGCCACAATTTCGGATAAACATTTATGCTGAATCTCTATATGACAACATTAAAGCCCTCAAGTTAAATCACGGTGTTGTTTGTTGTAAGTTACTCCTGAAAATTTCATTTTTAGAAGACATGCTAGATGGCTAAAAAGACTATTATAATAGAAATACAATGTCGTCTGATCAATATTTAAATTGTAAGCAATTTTATAAAAATTCTGCAGAACACCCCTATTTAAGATATAGACTTGCCCAAATTGGAAGTCAGAAGATCCAATTTTGAAAATTTTGGTATAAATAGTAACTCAGTGTGACCTTGACCTTTAAACAGAGTACTGTTGCTGGACACACCTTCCTTTAATAATCCACAATTCTATAAAGTTTGATTGGAATCCAACAGACAGTAATGAAGTTATGACCAAGACACCAATAGAGCACGTAAGTATTTCTCTGAATAGAGGAATAAACAACACCATGGGCAGTGAAATAACAACACATTGCTAGTCTCCCTTGGAGACCAAAACATGCAAAAACTTTCCATTTAAGAAAATATATGTGTACATTCTTATATATGTAGCTATATTTTGGAAAAATATATTACAGAAAATCATCTTGTGGGGACAAAAAGTTCTTTCTCACATAAAGTGATCTGGCCAGTAGCAGGGCTCGAACCAATTACCTTCAATCTATGAGAGGTAACAGTGATTTCAAGTCAACAACCCTAACCACTTGATCACAGACACAAACTTTGGTAACTTGTAGGGGGTCTTACTGGGAAAGGAGATAAGTTTTCCATGGAAATAACAATTTGAACACACAGTTTCATATTACAATATTTAATCGACCAATAGAATGAGGACATATTCCTTACAGCACTCAGTGCTATAAATACATGGCAATATTTCATGATAAACACACACTTAGGTCCATCTGTTGAAAGACTTGTCTCAACTTTTAACTTCAATTTGAAAACTTATCTGAAAATAACGGCTAATTACACAACAATTTAGATACCATTACACATACATGTACATCAGTTCACATTTAAAAATGTTCACATAGGTAAATAATACCTAGGGTTTTTCTTTCTTTAAATAACTACACGATTCATTGATAACCACACTTCTCATGAGGCAACACAACACAGTTTATCTTCATAATAAACTCCGTGAATTAATACTGTCATACTTGTTTAATATGCCCAGTTACACAAAAGGTGTAACTCACTTTCATTGATTTTTCCCCTTTTTATGGTAAGCACTTTCCTACAAACTTATCGTAAAAATGATACATCACTTTCCTAAAACAATTATTGTAGAAATGGTATAGCATGTGTAAAAATTTGTCATAGAAATGGAACAGCACTTTCCTGCCTACAAAATTATCACAGTAAAGATGAAGTTGATTTCATGGCATTACATTATCTATTACACAAGTCTCAGTGCCGGTTCTGCCTATTGCCCCAGCCTCTTCTATGATCTGAAACAGATTGACAAAATGTAACTATCAAAACATTCACAGATACTATATTTCATGTTTTTAAAAATATGAACATTTTAAATGACTATAAGTTTTTGACGAGTCCTATCAATTGCGAATTCTCTAAATATAACAAGCTACAGCAAGAACATACACTTAACCGATTTAGAAACGCAAAGATTTCTCCTGTTGAACATTTTTATTTGAATGACGCTATTGTTTTTATTTCTATTTAAGTCATTTTTTGCGATGAATTATTGAAACTTTTACAAGAATTCAATTTCTTATTGTTTTTGTTGTGTATGAAATTGGAAAAAAATTGAAACTCGATAACACTGTTAAAATAAATATTTTGCCACTTTTGCGTTTTTAAACCGGTTGAGTGTATATTATGTTAAGCATACTTAATGGCTCAAGCCATCAGTGCATTTGTGAATGTAATATATATACATTTGTAAAACAAGTTTTGGCATAATTATACAAGTCTTGACTTTACTGGTGTAACAGTTTTCTGTTATAAGAACAGTCTTGTATTCAAAGGATGAAAATTCTGCAGCCAGTAGAAATACACAAGATTTGTATGCCCTGCTATTGTAATATTATGTACAACTCCTTGCCTTGAAAGAATAAATAGACACCTCCCAGCTGGAAGTGATCATTTACCTTTGCAAGCAGTGATAATGATGATCAGCTTGCACATCTCTTTGCAGTTTGATCATGATCTGCACTGTTTTCCTTTTCCTAAACTAATCCATTTTTTCTCAATTACAAAACATGTTCATACAACTTAGATCAATTGCTCTTGAGACTGCTTCACGATAGAATTAACCTGCAATACCTACAGACACTACCGCTGTGACACAGGTGGGGATCAAATTCTGGACCATGAAATCCCGACTCAAATACCTACCATTGAGCTTTGGTGAGTCCTACAGCTGCATCTTTAGTCAAGTCAGTTTTGAAAAATTTTCAGCTTAACGGTTAAATTCAAAGAACAAAGGGCGTCCTCACTACTGAATATTTAAACAAACTTTCATGTTAGTCAAATTACGAAGTTTCAGAGCGAAATAACCAATTTACCATCTTTGTATTCATCCCAATCTCTTGCTTTTTTCAGTTCCTCTGAGTCTTCTTTCTCCAATCTTTCTTCCTTCTCTGTTTCTTCTTCTTCTTGTTTCACTTTGTCTTTCTCAGGATCTTTTGCCCATTCCTCCATACTGTGTCCACCACTGAAAACAGCCCAAAATAACATCAGATATTGTACTTGTAAATGAATTCATTTTACAGTCATTGGAGACTTACATCTCGTAACATTGAAATTAAGGATATAAAACTATGACCAAACAAAAAAATATGCATGTTTCAGGTCTCTATGCCAAAAAAGTCAGACGGTTGGCAGGGTTTTTTCAATTTATGTTTTTTAGTTTGCCTTTTTAGCTCTGAAAAACTTTTTCTTTTTGGTTAGTCGAATGAGTGTTCCTGAGCAATTCAGTAAGCTACGGAGCTTTCTTTGTAATCAAACTAAAATAATTTGGTATAAACCTACTGCTTATAATCACATTTCAGTACATGTACAGTCAAATCTGTCAAGAGCAGCCAGCTTAGAGATGCATCAAAATAGGTCAAATGATGTAGATATGAGGTAAGTACAAGTATATTTAATATAAAATGACCAATTTACGTTTAGGCATTCCTCAGTTACCGACCACCTTCCAACCACCCTGTGAATAAAGATCAGCGGGAACAAAACTGTGCACAATTCAATAATAGTAGTAACACTTGTAGAAAAAGACCACCTGTCTACAAAGACCACCTTAGTGTCCATCCTGTCAGGGGTCTTTGTTCACAGGTTTGATCATATATACATAGGGCTACATCAGTTTTGGTTGCTTTAGAGAGGTGGTTGCTTTACTGATGTGACCTTTCCTTCATTTAGATTGTTTATAACTCCAGCCAACCATGGAATATCTCCCCAGGTGAACTTGACAAGACTCCTGACAGGCGCAGGTTGAAAAGATGGATGCAGATACAAGGGAAACCAGGTACCAGACCCTAGCTTTTTACGAATAGACCCCTTGACTCTTTTACATGCCTGGTGTATAGCACCAATACACGTGTAACTACCTCTGGGTTTCTAACCAGCTCATCTCTAGATGGGTGGGAAACACTGCAAATTTTTTATTAATTTCCAGTGCCCAAGCCAGGATTGGAACCGGGTCCTCCAGATTGGTAGTCCAGAGCGTTAACCACTCGACCACCGCACCACCCTGATGTGACTACTACCCACTATAACTTAACATTTCTTTCTGTAACACATATGTCATAAACAGACTCTTACCTGTGTACATGCATTGTTCCTTCCTCGACTTTTTTGTCGAAGAACTCTTCTATAGTCATGGAAGGCAAGCCAGGATATCCGAGACCATAAACCTGTTTCTGTATCATATCTTTGGTGATGATGAATGGACGTGACGGCTGCAATCAGGAATAAATCATCAACTGACAACCTTAACAAGTTTATTAGTTTGGTTTATACTAATTTATTTCAGCTCGATTGTGAAGAAAGCTTGAAGCTTATCGAGTCACTCTCGAGACCACTTTCTGGAAAAACCACTACTACTGTGGGGTTCAAACCAATAACCTCCGGGATGAGGGGCAGACACCTTAACATCTACACCATCCCTCCCCTATGGACTTGACAATCAATGTAACACTTCCCTGTAGGTAAGTTACATGTAAAATGCAATTTCTTAGAGATGTTAGTTGTCCAACCTCTCCAAGCTTACCTTCCTTTCAAGTTTGCAAGCTACAATGGACTGGTAGAAACACGTTTAAATCTCGCTTAACAAAACTTTAAAATCCTCCCAATCTGACAGTTCTGAGAAAAACAAGGGGTTTTAATACAGCAGGCTTGGGTCTTGAACATTGTTTTTATTACCAAGGAAGTTGCACTGCACTTTAATTGGAAAAATAGCAGAGATATTAAAATACAAAAAAATATCCAAAAAACTCACTGCAGGTTTATGTTCCTCTATCTTTGGTGGATGTTTAGAGTTTTCTCCCTTCCTCTTTGCCATCAACTCCAATATACCCATTTCTCCTGAAATTTATAGATAAAAGAAAAAGTTTCATTTATCTTTAATACACTGGTGGAAGCTTCTTTTGCGTTTGTTACAATTATACATGTATTATACATTTATACAGTATTGACCATTATCTACGGGTTACAGTGATTTCAAGTCAGTGACTCTAACCACTCAATCACAGAACTGGAACTGCTCTGAACTACATTTTGTTATTATTCTAATAAGAACTGCCACGGACACTCAACAGTACAAGTACAGTCCAAAATGACTGCGACAAAAGTAAATTAAAGAAATTTATCTAGGTCAGTGACTCAGTGTTTATTCTCCTACATACTAAACCACAGTCTCAACATTTCTGAATATTTGTAGACTGGCAGGTTCATACTCAATCACAAGTCAACTCGAGTGTTGTGCACTCAGAAGACAAACAAACATTAAAAGCCATGTCAAATTTGATAGTACTAGGCCGTATAATTAAACTATGAAGCTTAAAAGTGTTTCAACTACCATCATAGTTAAACAGAAACCTAAAACTTTAGATAGAAGACAAACAAAATTTAACAAAGGCTTAAGTTGACATGTGAAAAACCATTTTACCTTGTATACTGTCTAGTTCATCTATAGAAATGTTTACCCATCTCTGCAACAGAGTGAGGTAATAATCTCTCTGAAATAAACGTTTCAAAAATACAAATAAACATATAGGATGTAGGATGGTTTTTAACGGGTTACTTTATTTAGTTTATCTTTGAGGCAGTTACTACTTTCACACCTGACTAAATGGCCATTCAAATATTTTTGAAATTCCAAAAAGAACACCTTTTATCATAATATTCTAGATTAAGCAACCAGGAAAATAATGTTTTGGACAACCAGTCATAGCTTTTACACAGACACTGTACATGTATACACTCAGAAAATATCAAGAATGTTATTTCTCAAATAAAATCAAAGGTCACCCCTGCCCTTTCAGGTCATTTCTACAAGCATCCATACCTGAACTTCATCATCAACATGCTCCTGTTCCACTGTTTCTTTTAAATCAAGTAATTTCTTCTCTAATGCTTTTTGTTCCTTGTATCTCTGGATTTTACTGTTTCTTTGCCCGGCCATGGCTCGGATATCTGCTTGACTGGGCAAAATACAACAAAGTACAATCTAAATGATACAATACCAAATAACATCACAATACATGTATTACGACAAAATTAACAATTTCACATCTATGTTTAAATGTTACTACTAAAATAGCAATGTTCAATACATGATTGTAACTAAAAGTAAATCTTGATCTCTGTAAACTTTATGTATTAGCAACAGTGCATCCTTTCTTACAGGCAGTTATGATCTTGCTAATCACTGACCCTTGTAAAGTGGTTGTAAGATATATTTTGCATTGTCCCAGTCATTTTATGTCTCACAAGACATTTTATTTCATAAATTTTGTATCAAATACAAATGTAGCTTTGAATGCACGATAAAAAAATCCTTTGACCAACAAGTTCAGACAACATTTCAGCAAGCCTAGCAGAGCCTTGCAAGATAACAGTATGTGTTGTTTTTTTTAATTTCCTAGAGGTTTAATGCCTGTTTCAACGGTACTTCAGTTCTGGCAGGCAGTTTACCTAACCATCATTCCTGGGCAGATTAAGCACTAGAACCCTATCTATCCTCCAAAAGAAACTGCAAACTTTCGAACATAGAGAGAAATGGTCGTTAGTATGGCTTGAACCTACCAAAAGTTTTGTAGACCCGACCTTTCCCATACACACTACCCAATATTCAGTTTATAAAATATCAGTGACCTATGTGAATTGGAAAACATTCAAGTCAATTTAAGAGATTGTAGCCGAGCAGGGATGAACACACAACAACTTTTCCATTACCTACCTGGTTTTCTGTGGGGGAGGGGCTGGTCTTGCTTCTAGAGATTTCTCTGTATTTGTTTCCTTTGACTCGGGAACTTCATACGTTGTTACACTATAACTTCTACACATTTTCAGGTAGTCTGTATAAAACTCCTGTACACAGATGAAAAGATATATATTGAAAATATCAAATAAAATAAATCTAATAAAAACTGAATCCTTACTGTAATCCTTAACTGTCTAAAAGAACCAATGCATTATTATACTGGAAACTTCTACATGTATCTGTCCAGTTATATTAAAAGGCCAGTGCTGATTGGTCAAAATTTATTGGCCCCGCCTTCTACTTTGCCTAAACAGCTACAATACAATACAATATTTATTTATTTACAATACAATATTTATTCATTGTCGGATAGGTTTAACAATGTAACACAAGCTATGTATAGTTGCAGTAAGGTTACAAATCAACTGGCGTAGATTTTTTCAGGGCATGTATTTGAAATAGTAGTGATTAAAGCTCAATGCTAAAAGCTAGAATAAGTATATATCCAGAGGAATTATTGATAGTGTTTTGTTTAAAATTCATGTATCCAAATTGGCTAACCTTCTGGTTTCCTACAGCCCTGATAAATTGAAATTACAAATTTACCTTAGACCTTTTTTTATAGTATATACTGGTTGACTTGTAATAACACTGATGGAACATGCTGAACAGGACAAGATGCTGGTTTTTTCAAAGACAGAAACTAATTTCATCCTGGTACATTTGTATAACTAGAGGTATCAATGAAGGTGAGTCATAGTTTCATGGCAGCTCCAATGTGCCTTAATGACTCACTGAATAAGACACTGCAACAAAGTGATTGTGATTTAGAAAGTAAATTTAACCTGATCTAAATACAAACCGTGCTCTCTGTAACCACATGCAGTCTGTCCCGTACTGTATTCTTCATTAGAAAATACCCCATGAGTGCTGGCAATAACAAATACCTAAAATCAAATAGAAATAATTAAATAAATCAAGAAAATGTTTTTGTGTTGGAAGTATACAACAGAACACCCTGTGTTAAATTCTCTAAGCATTCTTATCATATGTACAGGCAACAAAAGCAGTATTGTCATCACATCATGGTACATTTGTGCCTAACGCCACAGACACTTGGGTTCAGCAGAGCTATTCTGGCCAAACAGTATCTCTCTTGTAATTTTTTTCTCATATTCCGATACTATAAGAACCCAGTTTATTCACTGAACAGGTTACATACTAAAAAATATCATTTTTCACTATATAACTATGTCTCTTATAAACCACTGCACTGGAAGACTTAAACTACATTGTATCTATAAATTCACTTTTCACTTTCATCGCTGTTACAGTTTCAATGGTAACAAAGACTTACTTTATTTCTCCAGAAGCCACTTCCTCTATTTCTTCATTCTTACTGAAGAGTTCCAGCTTATTCACCATAGCAATGGCTTTCTTACACATTTCACATGCATGGTACACATAGCCCTAGCAAAAAAACAACAGATTATCAGACCAATAATGTAGAACCGCATCTTTTAAATTTTATGAAACAAAAGCCAGTAACAAAGTGGCCGGCACTAACATATTTTGACTAGTTCTCAATGGTGCTCCAGCCAAGAGTGTTCTGCAGGTCTGTCACACTGGTATCTCTTGAGTAATCATTTTTTACCAATCTGATTGTGCATTGCTGGACCATTTCCAACTTATGTATATTTACCTGGGTGTGTGGCAATCATACACAGATGGAATTCCTACACAGATTGTGGTCAGACTATTTTTTTGTAAGAAATTGATTTGATATTTTCATGTTTTATTTTGATCTTACGTTTGAGGAAGCCTAGTGTACTGTTTGCGCAGGTTTGCGTTTGTTGTTATTCTGGAAATGTGTGTATTCCATCATCACTGATCATGACAAATTTTATGAAAAACTGAGAAAGGGATGTAAATATTTTCTCATCGCCTTTACTCACCTGTACTTTATCAGAACTTGTTGATTCTTCTGTTTTCTCTAAAATATCAAAATATTTCCAGACTTCTTTGAAAGTGCCGGGTAAGTTTTGATCAGAAATACTGTTCTCTGCCATTTCGTAATTTTAATTGTGTTGTTGTTGTTGTTATTATCGGTAGACGCTCTTGGTTTTCAGCACAAAATTCAAGCTTTTACCAGACCCCGACTGTCATGGCTGCCTCCAGGGAAATTTTGACCTTGTACAGATCTTTGCTCCGTCAGCTACGAACTGTGTATCCAAAGGTACTCAGATATGACGCGAAGAAGAATGAGCTCATGCTCATACGATTTTAGGTCTTACTTTCAAAATAAATAGACACCAATGAGGACATAATCAGTTTGTTATATATTTTCGCGACAATGTGTAACTAGATATTGGCAAATATTTGTTTAAATATGAAACAACATCGCGGTTTTTCCATTTTTTATTGAAATATGATTGTCCATTGTATATCTTGAGCAGATTTCATTTATAAAAGGAACTTGACACCTAGGAGTAGGAGAGTTGATCGATTTTCTATGTTGTGCTATCGTTGTAATCTATAATTTTTTGTTGTTGTTCCACCAACAATGAACTCTGAGTGTTTGTTGTTCGATGTGTGACTTAACTCTTGTTGATAATATAACTATAGGTGC
Organism: Saxidomus gigantea; assembly: GCA_032359765.1. Lineage (NCBI taxonomy): Eukaryota > Metazoa > Mollusca > Bivalvia > Venerida > Veneridae > Saxidomus > Saxidomus gigantea. The sequence continues at coordinate 4,267 of JAUMHA010368490.1, read as the reverse complement.
TACCTATCCACGGGAAAAACTGAATACATTAATTAATTTGTAAACGTTGTTATCATAATAAGTAATACACCACATTTTCTACAGTCTAACAAAAAAAAACATTTAAAAAAAAAAAACACGAATCATAATACAACTTTCCGTATAATGGTACGATGACGTCCATTAAACAGCGCTTAAGTTCGTGGTCAGTAGACGCTTTTTGAATAACGCAACGTAACGATTACATCCCCTTACAGCGCGGGAGCTTCGTCAATTCAGCGTTCCTGACAAAATTGGGAAAACACTTTTATATATAATGAATTTCTTTTAAAAAGTTTTAAAAAATCATTAAGTTTAACAACCAGTAATTAGCTGGTTGTTGAAGAATGAAAACAGGGGGAAGAGTTGTTTTCGGAAATGTTTTAGTCATTACCACCGGAAGTCGAAATCCAAAATGGCTCCAGTAACGGAGAACCTAAATTCAACTTGGACGTATATATATTGAAATTATTGTTAATTCATTTTACACTTAATTCATCAATAATTTTTAATTAACGTGTAACTTAAGGACGGGAATATTAAAACATTTAAAAGACAGTCTTTCATGCTGTTGCTTTGGCCAGTAAACCAATCCGTCCTCACCAAATTTCTCATTTTGGAAGAGCTGAAAGCATTGTGTTTATAGACTTAGTTAGCTCATTTGCAAGTAGTTTCAAATAGTACAAACTCCTAGGAGAAAATACAGGAAGATTAAAGCTTGACATCAACATGATCAACTTACGAAATATCACTATACGTGTTCTCGGCTTAGCGTGACGTCACGATTGTCATTTAACCAATGAGATGATCTCTTTTCTTCATTCTGGGAACGGGGTAAACTCTGTGTTAATCATAGGTTTCTTTGTGAGTTTAAGTTAAAACAAAATGAACTTCGATTGTTTTAAACATATAAAATCATTAGAAATTGAATTCCAAGCTTGAAGTTTACCTAAGGACACTCATGTTCTTTTATTTTTCTTCTTTTATTTTGTACTAATTTAAACTACAGTTGTACATGTATACAGTTCAACGATAAAAGCCAAGTCACACCCGTTGACCGAGTGATTTATTTTAGATACAAGATACAAGAAACTTTAATTATAGTCGGTTTAAGTTAATCAAAGAACATTAGCTATAAGCTATTTTCTGACAAAAACAAAGTCATAACAAAGATAAGAACAAACACCTGTAGGGATAAAAATACATTACATGTACATAGTTTGTTAAATTTATGATATAAAGTTTAAATATTGCACACTAAATGTCACTGATAGTTAAGAAATTAATGCATAATTTAAACATAAAATCAACAAGAGACCTGTATGCATATAAAATATTACATTTACAGACATACTTAATTGGAAGTAACTATAAAACACACATGTATGCAAATTTACAACATAAAAAGACATGAGCTCACTGTCAGTCTTACAGAACAAAATTTCATACCAGGTATGTGGTGAACTGACTGACAGTAACGGTACATGTATCATGATGTATGAATTGAAGCCGAGAATACAGTGTCCCAGCTAGGATTTAAAATAGGCAGAGTGCTGTTGGAAAAAGGGCACTTGAGAGCGCGCAAAACTGATAAAAAGGGCATGTTCAGAAGCTCTATATTATAATTAAAATGACTTCTAGGCATTTTTTAACTCCTATTAAACTATTGGTGCCTTATATAGCATGTATAGAAAAGGAACCATGTGTATTTTGTCATTAAATCATAAAATGCAGAGGTCCTGTCAAAAAAGGCATAGCAGGGTGCAAAAGAAAAAAGCAGGGTGCACAAGATCAGTGGCAGGGTGTTGCACCCTTCTATTTTATGCTAGCTGGAACACTGGTATAATAATATACAATGTATATACGTGTACATAATTGGATTTTAAATGAATGATTTTGTGCTAATAGATTACTACATACATAGGGATCAAGGATGAAAGCTTAGAAACTCACTAGACATAAGTCAACCAAATTTACTTCCTGAAACTACCAAGAATATCTACCGATAATTTACGATATACACTGATTTTATTTTAAATCATTATGGTGCATGGATATAATTTGTAGTGTGTATAGTTATCATGTCTTTGTACTACTTGTAGGAAAAGCTTGCAGACAGTTTGGCATACCAGCATGTCAGAAAACAGTTCAGAGAACACAGTTTGACAACTGAGAAGTTATGCCGTAACAAAGTTGAGATGGAATACCTTGCTAGGACATACTTGTGCTTCCTACAGAGCGTTAAACAACATGAAGTAAGGCAAATAACTGAAATTTTGGCTGATATTTTTGTTGCATATTTCAAAATGTATAACCATTCTACACAATTTGTTGCATGTGTCAACATGAGCAACTAACAGGTTACAGGGGTGAAACTGCATTCACTGGTGATTTGCAATACATTGCTGACCTGTTCTTAAATCAAAATGTACATTGTGTCTGCTGTAAGGCTTTCAAACTTAGGGTGAACATTGTATCTAAATAATTATGATGCAGCTTAAATGTAACTAGGTTGGAATATGAATCAGTTTAATGAAAGTCCTACAATTAAACCGATCACACAAATCAATCTTTGTAAAAGTGCCTGCTAAGTTCAGGTGTATACATCAGTATTGTTGCTTAAGCCTGAACTGCCCATAAGGCAGGTTAATGTTTAATTTAGGGGACCACTGAAACAAAATTTACAGATAAACATTGTCAATGCAGACTACCGTTAGACACAACTTGTTCATGTATATATTAGGAGGATGGAGTCATTGTCTGCACTGGTTACAGCAGCTGCAGACTTGAACACTTTCATGGTAATTTTGCTGTAGAAATAATCTATAGAAATACACTGTGCAAACACTTACATGTATACTATACTCTCTGTATTTTGTCCTTTTCAGGAGCTTCATGCAGAATATAAAGGTGCAGGAACGAGATCTCTTGAATCAACTGCTAATCTTGTGGGACTGACATTACCAGAGATCCACCATGATCCGGAGGATAGTAATAAATGACGGACCAATTGATGCTACAACTAGTCCTTGTGATATAATATAGCGATAGAAGTTTATTGTACATTGCTGGGTATGTGCTGTTTGCTGAGCAAAAACTGTCACATGACAGTGAGATCACATGACAGTGAGATGTCATCATATTGTACAAAATTTAAGTGTACTTTTTCTGTGAATTAGAGATGTTTTGAGAATGTAGTGGAAGCAGATTTTTAATTTTAATGGTGAAGGTATGAAAGATACCATTCTTAAAGTGCAAATGGGATTCAGATTTCTACTTACCTGCCCCGAGTATCTGGATTATGAATGACCTTTCCCTTATCATTCAAAACATGCGTGAAATGAATACTGATGTGAAAGGATTGGACTATAGACTCTTGAAAGATAACGTCATCAGATGCATTTTTAGTACATCTATATGTAGAGAATTAAAGAAGAAATGGTTCATCAGAAGCACATAGATTATAAGATAGGGCAAACCACTTGGGACTTTTGTTTCAAGCAGTAGAACTAATTCAGTGAAACTTTGGAGAAAAAAAGAGCAAAAGCAGAGAAGTAGGCACATGCACATGATCCCATGCACACAAGACAATCAGTTTTGAATGTTTGAAACATAACAAAGTTATCACATATAAATGAGCCCGCTACAAAGTACATTTGCCTTCGTCAGTAGGTTACATGTATTTTCTGTATACTTACCATTGCAAGTTTACAAGGTCAGGTTGTCAGAAACAGATGTAATAATGTAAACAATCAAGTGGTTGCAAGGCATTGACTGTAAGCTACCTTGCGAAACAACAAGAAACTATTACAAAGACATTAAAGTACCAGGATCACTTTTAACTTACTGATATAGAAAAATAATTTTAGTGATTGGGTAAGTATAGGACTTAGTTCTATTCACTCTAAAACAATGTTGACATACGACTTTCTTTCGTGTTCAAGTAGTTTCATCAATTCAAGAAAAAGATTTGCTAGAAAGCCTTCCATATTTTTTTGCAATATAATTGACAAGTATTTATCAATTTGAAAAGCAAAGTTAGGAATGTTTTTGATACAAATAAATGTCATTTCCACCCGTAAGACATCTTTTTGTTAAAATAAGACTTACTTTAATTGTGCTTCTGGGACTTTAATAATCTGTAGTAATGCTGTTGTTTTTTAACAAAACACCCTTTAAAGCGACTGCACTCCAGATGGACAAGTTACGCTAAAAAAAGAAAATTTTCAATTTCAAGAAAACAATTGTC
>JAUMHA010368479.1:0-13529 GCA_032359765.1 Saxidomus gigantea | reverse complement strand
TATGTCATCACTATAAAAGCAACAAATACTGCAGGCCTGTTTATTAAAGCTTCTTCAGCTAAATTTTCCCTCAACGTGGAAAAAGCATCTGTTGGAGTAGTGCATGACGTAGATATCACATCAACTCTAAAGGTATTGTTTGATTAATGAAGGTTTAAAAAAAACAATTTGGAATATATGGTTATAAACTTAAAATGCAGTGAAATGCTTCTGTCAAATTATCACAAAAAAGAAATAAATGTACTTCATTCATACTTAACATCTCAATATGTTTAATGTTATTATAAAATACATGTGCACGCATATCAAGAAATGACTCTAACCGACGAAATGGGAGTTTGTACATTCAAGAAGACTGTCTCAAAATGAATACTTTGCATTTGAACAATGAAATCCTTTTAAAATGGATAAGACAAAATGGACAAGAAATTGATATAAAGCACTATTTTTTCAAATTGTTGCGTAACTTGGTAATCTAACAACGCCATTATAACTAAACTTTCACATTTGTTGGAGGCGTAATGGATAGAAGCTAAGTGAGCATGTAGAAGCGTGTGACATATTATCCAAGCGTGTCGCATCTTGTGATATGTTTTGCATGTATGCGCAATGCGCGATAAAGATTCGTGTTCTATTCTTGTGAACACAATGCAAGCATCACGTATATGAAGAAATGTCTTTTCATGTTTTCCTGCGTAATGTCCGTTATGATTAATTGTGTCTTTAAATTTGTTTCACCGAATATCATAACGTCCTGAACCTATCCGATAGCCCAAGGTGAACAAATGTTGTAGCTCTTTTTATTTAAAAGCCGTTTTATAAACGATTCCTCTTCCAACCGATGGTAAGGTTCCTTGATTACTGTATTTACAAGCGTATAATTTTACTTTAAATAATGTTTTTTGCTATTATATTCATTTCACACAGCATTTTATGGTCGACATTTTGTATACTGTAACGGACTTTGGTTTCAGTTCGTGACAAACTGCTTAAACTCATTGCTTCGGTCTATTTCAATTTGTGATACATTATAAGTTGACTATATTTTTAATATTACAATAATGTAACTTCGCACTAGATAACTAGCAAAATGTGTATTCTGTTATCGACCTTATGTATTAATGTATAAATTCTTTGCTGATAATCTACTATAACTGCAGGCATTTTACTAACATATACAGTTAAATGTTTTGAGGTAGATTTAGTTGTTTTTCGATACAAAAAATTGATGATTGAATTCACACATATATTACAGTTTGTTGATATAGATGACATAGATTACCAGACTAGCACAGACAATATATCTGCCAGGTGGACAGGCTTCGAACATCCTCATGAACACATACAGTTTTATGTATGTTTAACAAACAACACTCACGGATCATACCTTTTGTGTAAGAACGCGACGGGTATGGACAGTTTTACCTTTTCAGGACTACGTCTGAATCCTTATCAGGTAACACAGTATTTATGATACATCTGACTTGAACGTTTCAGTTCCGATTCTCTAGATTTCTTATGAATTTATAGTATTTGTGCAGTTATCAAGAAACAGAAAGAAAGTTTCGTAAAAGTAGGTACCACAAAAGTTACGATGTTTCCCTGTCTTAGCTATAAATACTTACAATTACTTTTTCATTCCGCCGTTAAGTTTGGTGCAGTTATCATACCCCACAAAATAGTATGAAAGTATAACGCGTGTTTCGGCCATCTTTGTTCAGTGTAATAATTGTGGATCAAAGGTGATGTTGCTATATTTTATGGCCAGTCTGCTTCTCATAAACCGCATGTTTAATTCAATTTAAGATGTCAAAAATGTCCACTGTGTTGATGTTAAGATGAGCATTATGCAATGAGAGACGCCATTTTATAGACAAGGCACATTTGGTGGGGGTATTTGACTCACTTTCGGTGATACTTTTGCTTTAAGTGTTTAGTCACAGTAAAGGTCATAGGATAAATGGCAATTAGAATTCATTACCTAGTTCCATTTGCATGTGCTTTGTTCAATATATAGAGACGTACTACCTGTTTGTAAATGTATTAGAACACTTGTATATAATTATAGATATATAAGTATACTGGAACCTATATGTATGTCGGTCGGTTCAATTTATAACATAAGTAGTTTATGGAGCGGACTCCTTCATCATTTTCAAAGAATTGCAATAAACATTGGTACACATAGTCCCCATGAGTAGAAGATGTGCAAGACATATCTGTTACGTGTATCCATCAGTGTTGCAGAGGTATGTCCCTTTGAAATGAGTTTTCTATTGCACCAACTTCATATAACATAGGTATTCTGTGGAACAAACTCCTTCAGTTTTCAAAGAATTACATTGAATAGTGGCACAAACAATTACCATGACTAGAAGATGTATAAAACACAGTTAGTTTTTGTGCGTATCCGTCAAGGTGTTACACAGTTATGTCCCTTTGAAATGAGACATTTATATTGCACAAAATCCATAAAGTTTGTGGAGCGAACTCCTCTTTCAAATATGTAAAGAATTGCAATGAATAATGACACACATAATCATCATGAATAGTAGATGTACAATCCATCAAGGTGTTGCAGAGTTACGCCCCTTTCAACTGAGACATTTCTGTTGTTAAAATTTCAAATAACATAGGTAGTTTGGGAGCGAACTCCGTTTTCAGTTTTGAAAGGATTGCAATGAGTATTGTTAAACATTATTACCATGAAGTAGATTTGCAAGACACATTTTAATTTGAAATCATCAAAGCGGTGTTGTTGGGGGAAATTTTGATTTTGCAGCACATTGTTCACACATAGACCTACTAACTGATAGTCAACGATAGCCTTTCCTGTGACATACCACCATATCTAACTATAACTATTAATCTGTTACAAAACGCCATTGCGGTGGTATTTGATCACAACAACTCTAGTAAATGAAAGTGTAAAGCAGACAAGAAACTACAATAAAAGACAATTAATTTATAATGCACAAGGGGAATTTAAAATTGATTTCATCAAATGAAAATAATTACTGAAAACATTCTTATAGAGTTTGTACACTTAAGTTTCTCCTGTTGACCTCAATTTATTGATCACATTTTGCTGGAGCGCTATTGCAGGTGGTAAAGCTATTACCAGAACAAGAAAAATTCGCATTTAAGTGATTTATCATTTACATCACGTTGATTTATGTTTTCCATTTTCTTTTAGATTTCGTGAGATACATGTAATTCGTACATTTGTAATAATGACTGAAATTTTGACAGAAAAGGGAATATGAAATAGGTTCAGATGCAAGAATGCTGTTTCTTATATTTTTCACTTCTTCTTGCTGTCAATGTTTTTTTTCTAAATTGAAGTCAATCTTTCAGAGTAATACATCTATATGGGCAATAATGCTAAAGCCTGACGGATGTACAAACACATAGACAAATGGACGGTCAGGAATGTAGACAGACAGATAGATAAACGGACGTACGTACAGTCAGGCAGCAAAATGACCCAACAATTTTACCCTGTTTCACATGCGACATAAAATGACAAAAACAAATGTTATAAATGGAAATGTTTTGTTTTCACAGACATATTATCAAGTAGTAGTTGCAGAGACTAAAGCTGGTAATGTGTCAGCTGTGTCAGACGGCATTACTATTGTCATTGAAAATGACTTAATTCAAGGAATAGAAGTATTTGATGGCCAAATATGCAAAAATGCAACCAACGGTGGTAAGATATTAATTTCATTTACATTGATAATCTTGCTTAAAATGCTTATATCGATAAGCCTGTGTCAGATCTTCCATCGACAGCTTATAGTACATGTGCCTATTTCGCTTTAGCACTTTTTGAAGAAATAGTATAAAAAACGTTTTCATACCTGTTCATGCATTGGAGTAATGTGATCAAAAAGCAATCTTACATTTTTGGACGCTAGTTCAATGTATATGTATCGAATAATAACCCAACACTTAATGAAAAGTGTAAAACATAAGTAATTGTATGTCACTCACACACCTGTTTGCTTTTCTTATTACAGACATGAATGTCAACGTATCACACCACCGAGAGGTATGCTCTCTATAATTAGCGCGGTCAATCATTTCCTATGTACATGTATAAAGTAAAAAAACATCTAAAAAAACGGTAGAAATAACAAATAATTTAACTATTAAGAAAAATACACTTGATGCATTTTCTTAGAAAAGACTGCAAATTTTTGTGGCTTGTAGGCATTGGCATAATATAACTGAGACTTAGCAACTCTACACAAATTATTGGGAAATATAACTAGAATGTTTTTTAGAAAAGTTTTTAAAGTTAATTGTTACACATGTATGAATTTCTCCATTCATATTTTCAAATAGGACAAACGGTTAAAATGTGTCCCAGATACAGATTATCAGTCATCTCAAAACAGATTACGAGCTTACTGGATAATCCCTGATGAAAAGAAACACTACCTACGTGATCTGTATTGGGCTATTGAAGAGAAAGCACCTGTTGCAGGTTGTGTACCTTAATGATTATACAGACAAAATACCTGATTTTACAGAAGAATATAAAAGTGGAAATTGCTTTAATCATAGTTTCATTAAATTTGATGTACGTACACAGATAAACTATACACAATCGTGTCTGTCTTTCATTTAAGAATTGAATGTGTTTTTCTGCTTTTAATCGAGGTTTGAACTGTCAGTAGTTTTACACATAGTTTGCATAAACACCGAAGGTGTTTATGTTAAAATTAGGTGTAAAACTTTTGATAGTTCATAACTCGATGAAATGCAGAAAAAAATCATTCAATTCTAATACTACAACTGACTATAATTAATTAAATATTTTCTTTAGTTGAAATTCGTTATTTAGTGATCACTAACCTGGATTCTATTTTAATATTTCGTCGCGCATTAATTTGGTTGTCATAACGCCACTACTCATTACCATAATGCAACAAAATGTACAAAATTATGGGTGGATTACTACATTGTACATTTAGAAAGGAAATTAAATTATTCCGGTAATCTAAGTCGCCGATACACCTTTTTACTTCTCAAAGTGTTTTCTTTGGTGACATGCCCTGAATCCATAGTAAAGTTTTCGTACACGATTTTATGATTGAAAAAGTAGCACGTCATGAATATTAATGAGAAGCTATGAATACGTACCTGCTTCATTGTATTATGAAAAGCGGGCATTGGGGCAGAAATAACCAAACAGAAAAAAAATTGCGTGAACTGAATGCAAGTTATAATTATATCTCCCTCCGCGTTAATAGTATTGTAACCCGATTTAAGATTAGTTTGCCGCTGTTCTGTTACTTAGACCATTTAATTATTTTAGTTAATGAATATTTCTTTATCAAATATTGCTTGATATACATCTTAAATAGACATTCTCCCCTTTCTCTAGATATTTGGTCCCTGCAGAGGCCATTCGAGCGTCTTCAAACGTTTTCTTCTCATTTGGAGAAAAGCGAACTTCATCTGTCGCCGGGAAGAACTTACAGAGTTCAATTGAAGTTTTGTGCGAACAAGTTTTGTTTCCAACCTGTCAAAAGTAACGGAGTAACTATCATTCCAAATCCTCCAGAAACTGGAAAGATTTTAGTCATATATGATGACAGCAATCCTTCGGTACATTTTTAACTTATAACTTTATAGCATCAAAGTTTTAAAGAATATCCATATAAGCGAGGTTTTTATTAAAACTATACCATGTTACTTTGTTTTGATGTCGTGCATTATAACCATTTACTGCGTCTTTAATTCAGAACCATTGAAATTGAAAATACTACCCATATAATATAGTTCAGACATTGAATTGAATCATGTACATTATAACCTATTAGAAATAGAGTTGATTATTGGTGTTGTTATTACTTCAGTCAAATTGTACTTTTTACCACTAGATCGAAGTGCATTTTGAGCCATTTAAAGACACTGATGTCGAATATTTACACCACGCACTTAATGTCATTGACCACTATGAATGGGCCTTTGCAGACTCATTGCCAACGGAAAACCTAATAACAAAGTGGGAGAGAGCTTCAACTGTAAAATCACAAGTTAATGACGAAGTAAGTTGCTGCAAATTCTTCAGCTTAACAGAGTTGAGATTCATCTTACATATCGTAAACTTAGATAGTACAAACACTTTTTAAGCATCCTTTAACAAATGTTGTATATTTTTAATATCAATGTTTTGAGAAAGCATATTGTTTCTTTAAACAGCTGATGTTCAGAGCCCCGCTCGACAGAAATATAGTATTTAACAAATGCTGGTTAGTTGCCGTAAGGGGATACACGAAGGCGGGTTTATCAAATGTCGTATCAGCAGAGATCAGGAACTGTAGTGATATCAATCATGTGCGTCCGGCAGTTGTCATCGATGCTGTCGGAGACATCGAGTCATTAGGTAAGAATATACGGCAATGATAATAATAATAATAATAATAATATTAACAATTATAAAGAAGTGGCTGACTGGTGCTTGTGAAAATCCTTAGAAGTTTAAGCTTCATGTACCAACATGCATTGCATGATTTATTGTTGAAACCGTACCAGCGCAGTTTTGACAAAATTTCACGAAATAAATTTTTCACCAAACCGAGGCAGCACAACACTCTCTATCTCCGAGGTCAGCACAATACAACAATTTTGAAAATACTGAACGCTACAATGTTCATTTTAGTAGGACAGTATGTCAATTATTTTATTGATTTGTACAGGTCTGTGGGGGCTAATTTCAGACCTCCATAGGTAGTTAATGTCGTAGGTTAAATTTGCAAGTCATTAGTTTAATTCAAGTGAAATGACATGGCATAATGCTCGCCTAGTCAATTATTCATAGCAGCAATTACTTAAATCAGACCGTTGAGCTGAGTTCGTGATGCTTCTTCCGAGTTTATACTTACTTGAATATATAATGAACGTCTCAATGCAACACTTACGCGAAACACACATGTAGTGCGTTCCAATTATGACATTTAACAAACCTTTCTGAAATGATCACTTTGAATAAGATTTTAACACTCACGAATTCTCTTTTCTCTGAAGTATATATAAAATGTTACAATTGGTCTAAGTTCTATCATCCATTACCAATACGGGCAATGCCCGAGTACACAAAATTATTATGTGTACTTGGTGGCAATTAAGTCAGTCCACAAATGAACGAAACGGAACGCCGCAATCTTATTAGTATGACTAGTCAAGAAAAACTAGAAAATGTTAAATGCCACCTAGCAAATCGTGCTAATTTGCATGATCAATCGGTTCATACTAAAATCACTATTATGTGACGTATCATCCATCGATTATAATCATATAACACAAAATATGGTAAACTTTAGTGCGTTTAATTACGAAACTATTGCAAAGTTGCATAACAGCATTGTTTTCATATGTCTATGTATAACCTTAGAAAATATGCACAGTGGCAGACCAGTTTATCTTGATGAAAATGGCATTTGGACTAAACCAGATGAAGACTTCAGTCCGTTCAGCAATATTTTGTCTGCAGTGTGGCCAACTCTCAGGTATGTTAGTAAGATTGATATATAAACTTAAACTGCTAAAATGTCTTTGTATCATGAGGTATTACAGTTATTCAAAAACATTGTTTTTGCTACTGATGATAGGGTAATATCTTTCAGCAGCCTGTACTACTTGATATCGCATTCAATGCAAAGCATGGATTTGAAATGTTTGGGTCGGGAACATATATGGATATTGTGTTCTTTTCTGACTTGATTCACCGGATATTTTGGATTTCTGATAAATAACCAGTTAAGTAGATGGTCTTCAAAACGAAAAGCATATTTTCATCAAGTAAATCATGACTTTGGTTTTCAGACCTCTTTATTAAAGCGCAAGGGCACGGGAACATTTAAAGATTTTAAGTGATTCATAGGGCCCTCAGCTTAGGGTGTTTAATAAAAGAAGAGAATTCCATTTCAAATTAGGAGACTCAAGGAAAAGGAAAAAGATTTACGATTTATATCGAGTGATCGCTTAGACATAGGGGTCACGTGGACCTCATTACTCAGAAAACAGTTTCTGCCACGTGATAATTAAATGCGAATATATGTATCAGTAAGTGAAGGGTTATTGGTAAGATTTATTTTTGTTATTTTGCCTTTTACACTTGTATTTATATTTTGAATAGGATATAGAAAGTCGCAGTTCTGAATATCAACACAGCAACCAATGATGGACTGACAAGTGAAAAGTCATTTTGTTTTGTTTCCGGTAGTGGTTGTGAAAATTATTCTGAGATTGACGTGTAAACAATGTAATTATAAGCCACAATTGAACTTGGATTAAACATCATGCAAAGCATTGATAATTTCACGTGTCAACCAATTTTTAAGAAAATCTAACAAATGAATCTTTTTATAAAGGTATAAATCATACGTATGGGCTGTGTTGGAAGTAGACAAGAAGGATCCAACAATATTTTATAAAAATGCAGTAGACCTAACTCTTAGAGATCCCTGTTCTCATCCAGATTCCATCAAATGTTCAAAGACAGGTATGTAAACAATATTCAGTAATCTGATTATGGGTAATAAAAGAGCGTCTGCGGAATATGAAAGGGGTTTTTTAATTCCCTTGTGGTTATCATGCTACATTTGTTTGGAAGAGTAAATAAGTTATTCACAAATGAAACATTTATGTTTTATGATTCACCGTTGATATATATTTTCAGAGTCTGAGTATATAAATGTTATATTCAATACCGGAGAACTGGTACATGGACATCGCTACATTGTATGTGTTCATGCAAATGCCACACTGGAACATGAGTTCTCGAGTCAAAAACTTGAAGAATTGAGCGCATGTAGCGATGGTATCACAGTAGACCTAACTCCACCGACACCTGCTGATGTCTGGATAGGGTATGAAAAAGGGTATCTTTTCCAGGTATGCATCTTCCGTGCATTTTTTAAAATATGTGTACTCGGACATTGATTATGTTGATATAATATAACACAGATTGATTGCAGAATATGTATGTATTAATTTGCTTCATGTGAATAGACTGTGTACCACAACAGTAAAGTATGTAAATTCGAATAACATGATAATGTACGTTTTCGTACTATTAAAATTATTATTTTATAGCAACTAAAATGTTAGGCGTCTGAAGCATATCATCGGTTATGTACAACGCTCTTTCAAACTATATGTTTTTGTTTTTTAAATGACATCCTTTGTATTGTAAGACATCAACGTCTGAACTAACAGTCAACTGGAACTCCTTTATAGACGTCGAAGAAGATGGTTATGTAGCACACGCGAGTGGAATAAGGGGCTACGAGGTTGCTATCGGTATGCATATATTTATTATCTTAGTAGGCTAAACGCAATCTAGTGCATATGTAGCACACATCATGCACTATGTTGTTAGTGTATATGTCAGTGAAGCGTCCTGCAGACATTGGCAATTTCTAATCATATGTTTTAAACAGATGATGCAATATTTCGATATTTTCGTGTGTAATGTACTTTGTGGTTTATAATGTGACCGTCAGCCTTGAACTACAACAATCACACCCATTTTCAGCACTTAATATTATGTGACTACTGAACTGTATTTAGCGGTTGTCTATACATTTAATTCAAAGAGTATATACATGTATTACTTTCTAGTGGTGGTTACACGTTAGCAATAAAGGAATGCTGAAGATTTTCGTGACATATTCTTAACATCAACCATTTAATTTAATGCAATGTGTTTACAAACATACGTGAAATACTTTTCAGACGGTGTACTGTCCATTTATCTTCATTTGTGGCAGTAAATTCTAACAGCGAAAATTATTTAAAAGAAAGGTCTTACTACATACATCAAGTCAGTTTTACCATGCGCTTGCCGTTGATGTGTAATGCACAATTGCCATTGTACGGTTATAATGGTGTATAGATTCCTAAATATTTGGAAATACGGACATAATGTATATGTATTTCTAGCAAAGTTATTGCAAAATGATTTGCTGGTTCTTTACTTATTTCGAAAAGTGTACTATGTTTTCTAAATAACATCATATATCGAATGTTTTATATTGCAATACCAGTGAAGTCTTTACAACTGTCGAGAAAATTGGTTAATTTTGATTCTGTATTTAATGGGTTATGCCTGTCACACTCTGTAAGACATCTTTATAAAAAGTCGTTCGTTTATCTAATTAGGTACAACTGCCAAAGGAGTAGATGAAATTCCATTTACAAGCGTTGGATTGACAAATCACAAAACATATCACGGTCTGCATATGCAAAGTGGACACACTTACTTTGCTACAGTAAAGGGTATGTGAGCCATTGTTTCTGGAACAAAAACTTTGCCTCCAAGGCCCGAACTTAGAATATGTTTGTAGATCTTTTAACATTTGCTGTCTTTCAGAAGACCTTTTTCGAACTTGTAAATTTCACAGGTCTGACATCTTCATGTCATTTTCAACAGACGTAGCGCAACTTGTTCTGATAAGAGTTTTTAATTGGTATGACTTTGTTGTAGGAAGCTAATACATTTTGATGCATGAATTCAAAATATTTTCCAAACTTCTCTATTCTTCTGACAGAATTTCTACCAAAAGTTACATATTGTGTAATCGGTAATTGTGTGTACTATTATCAGGGTGTGCTGCGATAATTTTGGAGTTATGGTCCTTCTTATTCTGTTTTGATAAATCTTGTTTTTTTTATAAAATAGGAAGCTATACTAGTATGCAAAGTGCATTGTCACAAACCGATAAGATATAAAAACGGAATGAAGGCCTTTCATAGCTTTCGAAATTTGATCATTTTGCCGAAACAGTTTTATTTGTGTGTGTTTTGTTTCTCACTGATTTTCCCCACATGATGAATGGCTAGAACAAATTGTATTAACCTAATCCAGTAGTGGTAGAAGGGACGTCGTACACACTTCAAAGTTGATAAATTGATATCTATTTATTCTAAGAACAATGTTTGTTGAAGATAGATAATTGACATAGTGTGTTCTGTAGAAAATGTAACAACTTACATTATGTAATCATCGTCGGAAGCTAAGACTTTTGATCGGTCAAGTAGATTGTGAGAGATATTCTGAGACTGCATCATCGCTTCATAATTGTTAATGATAGATCATTTTACATGCAGTCTAGTATGATTGTTGTGTCAATAATATGCATGTTACAACTTCAGCAACCGATTTCACCGGGCAGTCGTCACTGAGTACATCATTAGGATTGAAGGTTGATACGTCTCCGCCGGAAGTTACTGAACAAAAAGTCACAATAACATCCAGGCACATTTCGGGTTTGTCGTATGTCGAAGCTTGGTGAGTGAAAGAGATTTTTTAGAGCTTATTTATTTCTACTTTCAGCTGCGTTCTTCCAGTCTTATTGACATGGTTCTTGCGCAGTGTTTAAAGCTTCTGTGACATGTCATGTAGAGTGTTTGGATAGAAATCTGTTAGGTCATGATTGTTCCTTAGTTGTATAAAACTGTAATAAACATGTATATGTCGAGTAATACATTCGAAGCAAAACGCATGAGGTATGGCAATTATGGTTTGAAATGTTGTTGCTACATTTGTTTTATCATAAATGTTGCTTTATGGTGAAAATCTAGTGTCAGAAACGATCACCATGTTTTGATTTTAGACATGATAACATTTTTCATGATTTTTTTACTTTTGTAGTCTTGTTATGCATTTTTACTGCAGTCTTAAGGTCATATTATTGCAGACTTCATTTAAAGTTTGTTTAGGTGTGACTTGTGTTTACAGGAAAGTGATTAACAGTCAATCACCGACATATGATAGCTTATAAATCATTTTAAAATAGCAATTCATGTTCATACAATCATTTATATGATTATTTAAGCTGGACAGCTGTTTTCGTGGATGGTGAAAGCGGAATATCTCATTATCATTGGGCTGTAGGATCGAATGTAGCGTATGACGACATTATGCTATTCACTGAAACAAGAGAAGATTGCGCGCGCACTTCAGAAGATGTTCCTTTGATTCTTCAAGAAGGGCATACATATTTTGTAAATGTTAAGGTAAGAAAGCTTGGCATAGTACAAGTAAATGCATTTTCTCAAATGATCTAAATACAAAAATATAACAAACTTCAACTGAGTAAATGAAATATCAAGCTTATATATGCCTTGATATTAGAAACCGACGTTTCCTGTTGTTAATTTCTAAACTTTGAGATATTTCAAAACTGCTTAACTGCAGATTACATAGTTATAGATTATTATGCCACTGTCCGTCTGGGTGTCCGTCATAGATACATGTCGCGTGCAAAAATCACGTCCCTGCCTCAAAAGTCAATGTCACACTTAAAGTTTAAAAGTAATGGAATCCTGTAAATATATGCACACATTCGAGTCTGGATTGTAACTTTGTCATGCAGTAAAAGAGTTTAAAATAGTTTGGCACAAATGTTCAGCACATCAACATAACGTGTCGCGTGTAAGACCCACGTCCCTTCCTCAAAGGTCAAGGTGACACTTCCAGTTTAAAAGGTTATGTAATAATGTATATATACACTTAGTGACTTTGTCATGCGTCGAAGGATTTTAGAATAACGTGGAACAAATGTTAAGCTAATATAAGACGTGTTGCGAGCAAGATCCACGTCCTTACCTCAAAGGTCAAGGTCACACTTACGGTTTAAAGGCAATACCACCTTTATTACAATAATGCACGCATTTATGCCCAGTAGTGTTTAAAGGTAATACAATCTGTTATAAATTTGCTACTAAGTAGTGTAAGCAAATACTTTTTAATTTAATTACTACCTTTAGGCTTATAACAAAGCGGGACTTTACAAGTTAGCATCCTCGTGGGCTTTTGTTGTGGATGCATCTCCACCAGTGGCGGGAATGGTTTGTGACGGTCCATCGACAGAAGACAGATTGTGCAGGGATATAGATTATAGTGAAAGTATTTCTGCATTACGAGCACACTGGACACCATTTTGGGATCCCCATACTACAATTAAAGAGTATTTTATTACGGTTGGATCCTGTAATACCTGCGATGATGTTTTAAGTAAGCAATCAGTTGGAATAAGAACAGGTAAGTAATAAATTGATTTACTAAAGCGTTTGCGACACATATATTTAAATATCCATTACACACAACTTTGCCTGATAAGAAATAAAGTGGTCTTGAGCTTTAGCACTTCCTCTGGTATTTCTTACAATAACTAAAGCTTTCACTAATGAAACTTTAAATATTATAAAATTCTTTAAAATTGTAAAAAAGTTGTTGTTTTATGAGTTATTTTAAACGCTTTATTACAGACATGGAGCTTACTATGCTTCAACTTGCGCAAGGAATACGTTACTATGTTACCATTACGGCCTGTAACACGGCTGATTTGTGCACATCATCATCTTCAGATGGTTTTATTGTTGATTTAACTCCTCCCATAAAAGGTGTCGTCATGGATGGAACAGTGGCAACTGATATTCAATTTCAAGCTTCTAGGTACTTAACTATGTTGTGCATAACAAGCCAAAAGAAAATAGATCAAATCAAC
>JAUMHA010368468.1:0-13529 GCA_032359765.1 Saxidomus gigantea | reverse complement strand
TATCACTTTTGGTGCCCACTCGGTGAAATTATAACGTGATCTTACACCGAAACCAACAATTATCCTCTATATAATGTAAGTCTATGGAAATGTATTTAGGCGTCTCGTACCTATTATAAGTCATAAACTGATTATTTCAGCCACTATGTTGATACCTATACAGTGTTTACAATATATGCAAGTCTAAGTAAAAGACCGTATCACCCGGACGTGTCCGAGTTGAACCTCAGAGAATGATCTGAACAAACATGGTAAAGAGCCAACAGACAATGCCGTAAACCAAATAGCAATGCTTTAAAACAAGAAGACTTATTTCTGTTGTTACTATGTAAGACTATGTAAATTAAGTGATCCCCAGGGTACGGTAAATATTCACACAAGTGGCACGACTTGACCATGTTGGTATAGGTTCTCTAGACAATAGGCCTACTGCGAGCCAACTATCTAAGCTCATTCCCTTGTAGCTTTAAACAAGAAGATTTATTACCCTGTTTAAGTCCATTTATGCACGTACATGGTTTTCTAAACATTTAATCTTGAGATGATGACTATGCGAATTCAATATAGAACTGACCAAGACATTCATTCTGACCAAGTTTCATGAAAAATGCAAACGGCATTGCATAAACAAGGTTTGCCTAAGATTTGATCTGGTGATCTAGTTTTTGACCTGAGATAACTATCATTCCAACTCAACTTCATTCACATTATAATTACGACCAAATATCATGAAAATCATATAAAAATGCAACCTGTTCTATATATGCATACACAAATGTTTCATCATATTTATACTTGACTAAGACAAGACAATAATTCTAAACAAGTTTCATGAAGATCCAATGAAAACTGCAGGAATACACACAATTTTTCTGAAATTTGATCGCTGTTCGAGATAATCTATGCTTAAACTCGACCTATAATTGAATACTAGATACTAGACTGCATCAAGAAAATCATTCTGACTAAGATTCATTAAAGTCTAATAAAAATGCATTCTCTATTGCATAAATATTGTTTTCCTAAGATTAAACTAGTGGCCGGGTTTTTGGCTTGAGGTGACTTTAATTCAACATGAATATCTGTTTTCAAGATTATCCTACTGACGAAGTTTCATGAAGATCCAGTGAAAAATGCACCCGCTATTACATATACCGGTATTATGTTTTTGCTAGCATTTGATCTGGTGATTTGGTTTTTGACATGATATGATCCATTTTCAAACTCAACCTAGATTGTGATAATTATGACAATCATTCTGAAAAAGTTTCACGAAGATCCAATAAAAATGCAGCCTCAATTGCAGGCACAATGTTTTTTAGCGGTTGACCTGGTGCCCTAGTTTTTGACTGGTTATTAGCCATATTCTTTATCGATCTAGATTTCATCAATACACACATTCTGACAAAATTTCACGAAGATCCGATGCAAAATGCAGTCTCTATTGCATTACACAAGATGTTTGTAATATTTGACCCGGTGACATTTGTTTGAACTGCCATAACACATTTCTACACTCTACATAGAATTAATCAAGACACTAATCTGGTGATCTAGTTTTTGACATGACATGATCCATTTTCAAATTCAAACTAAATTTTAAAATAATAACACTCTGACAGTGTCACGAAGATCCAATGAAAGATTCATCCTCTATTGCATACACAATATGTCCCTATAATTTTACTTGTTTACATAGTTTTGACCTGAGATGACCAATATTCGCTCTCAACCAATCAAGGAAGTAATTCTGACTCAGCGAAAAATATAGCATTTATTGCGCACACAATGTTAAATGTGAACAAACGGCAGAATAGCCCACTTTCTGCGTTCTCATGTGAGCTAACACAAACAGTTCCTTTACTGCGCGCAGTTACAAGAATAAAAAAGTATTGGATCTACGGCCTCGGCCCTCGCTCTGCAATTAAAGTTTTTGAGGTAAGGCCATTGTGAGATTTGCCCTTGGACAAGCCATGAAACGTATGCACAAACGTGCCTTTTCGTATCGCTGATAACTAGACAATACTAGCTTAGATTGAGAATTGTGTGCTCAGTTGAGCTAAAAAGGAAAACAAAACGTAAAGTAAAAGCAAACAAACTCTGCATGTGAAATTAAAAAGTAATGCAAAATGAGATGAAAATAATTAAGATAAATAGAATTTTATCGAAAGCAAATAATGCATACAAAACTTGACATACCTTCGTAGAACGAATGTTTAGTCCTTACAAACAAGTAAACAACTCCTGTCACAAGTAACATCAGGGTCAATCTGAAATTCCTGACTCGAAGAAATTAGCCCAACGTCTTTCACAATACTTTGAGCTATCGATTATTCAATTTGGTTTTGGTTTGTACAGTCGTTTCACTATGTTCTTCATACTATTAATCTACTTTTGTCTTTTAAACATCGTTACACAAACATTGGCAGCATTATACTTGATTTTGCGCCAGAGTTTGCATCACAATTAAACTGCACAGTATTCGCTAACGCGACGGCAGCAGAGTGGTGGCCGATTTTAGTTTACACTAATATATTTATTCTCGATTGCGAAACAAGTTCTTACAACTTATATTAATCGCTCTCGGGACTCATTCCTGATAGAATCAACCTCGAAGAGAGAGAGGCAATACGGAATTATTTGTGTTTTGCCTAAGGACACTACCGACACGGCGATGGTAGGGATCGAACCCGGGGCCCTTCGACCATAAGCGAACGCGCTACCACTGCGCCACGGCCGATTTTGCCACACTGAAAACGATCGGAACTTGTACCGACATTCTAAAAACGGCAATATAGAAGTGCCACGTTTTTGTTCTATCGTAAACTGCAATTTCGCCCTGTCGTTTGGCGGGGTTGACAGAATAACAGAACTTCAAATGATAAAACGATTTGATTAAAATATATTTTGCCTATCTTATAGAACACAATTAGGAACAATAGTACGAATATCGACCTTTTTCATGTGACTAATAGACGACTTTTTAAACAACCATAGATGAAACCAATGGTGTAAAGTAAAAGTATATTTCTTATTTTCTCGAACGTTTTTCCGTCTGTGCATTTCCGTACACGCTCTCCTA
This sequence comes from Saxidomus gigantea, assembly GCA_032359765.1. Classification (NCBI taxonomy): domain Eukaryota; kingdom Metazoa; phylum Mollusca; class Bivalvia; order Venerida; family Veneridae; genus Saxidomus; species Saxidomus gigantea. The sequence goes on along the minus strand of JAUMHA010368468.1, from coordinate 10,447 downwards.
CTGAGCATATCTGGCAGGCGTTCTATAGAAGCACACAATTTTGAAAATTTTCCTTTCTGTTTCATATGAATGGGATCCACGTTGTCCATAAAATACTGTGAATTTGGTACATACACAGCACTGTCATTGTCTTCTTTATGTTCTCCCTTATAAAAGTAAGGAGAATTGCTGGACAAGTCTGTTTTCCTTTCAGGATGTGAAGACTGAATGCCATTGTAGTTATTAAATTCTGTTGTAACATATTTGGGACCGGTGGTATTCACTGGGTCACCGATAGGGTCGGCATGTTCTAAATGTGTCAACAGGTGTTTGAAAAATGGATGTTTTGGGCGGCAACTCATTATAGCGTTATTCATTAGATATTCCATCTTATATAAAAGGACACTGTGCTCAAATGGCTCCACAGACACAATGCATGCGTATTTCATCGTAGTCCTGTTTAGTGAACGTAAGTTTTCAACGTCTAGATCTGCATAAATTCCACCGAATTCATATAAAACTGCATATCGCAATAGATCTGACCGTTTTACATTTTTTCCAAAGCCATCATACACCTTAAGAAGATATGGATGATATTTTTCTAACAGTTTACGACCCGATTTGTCCGTCCAAAATCGATATTCCCAAGTTGGATTGTTTTTTATAAAAGACTTTACATGGTTAATATAAGAAACTGGTATCATTTCTTCCTCGTACATTTGATGAATGATATGTGGAATGCGCGGCACATGCGCCTCAGCTGTCGGAAAATCTACTTCCTCTGCAGGCTGAAAAAGTTCATACAACGAGAATTGCGAATTGTTGGGGGCTTTCGCCGCTCTATATCTGTGCTGTTCTGTCTCAATGTCTTGATTATTTAAGAGTCTCTCTTTCACTAATCTTTCGTCAGTTGAAAATACATGTGCTATTAAAAAACAAAAAATAAAATAACAAATTGACTTTGCAAAACAAGAGGGTTAATATGGTCCAATATTGCTCACCCGCGACTTATGACAATATGTGACAAAACTTCAACTCTTAGACTAAACTAAATAGCATAAACACAAACGTTCTGTTTAACCTTACATGTAACAAGGCAAACATTTTGACCAATGTACATGTTGATTGGGTCACCTGTATGACATACACAAGGTTTTTAATCGGTTACCTAGTTTTGGACCTCAGATTACCCATATTCATACTCAACCTCAATTTCATCAAGACAATCTTACTGACAAAGTTTCATGAAGATAGAATGAAAAATGCAACCTCTATAACACACACAAGGTTTTCTATGATTTGACCGGCTGACCTGGTGTTTGATTCTAGATGACCCATGTTCGAACACGATCTACATTTGATCAAGACAATCACACTGAGCAAGTTGTATGAATATCCAATGAAAACTGCAGCCTTGATTGCATACATAACGTTTTTCTATGATTTGACCGGTTGATCTAGCTTTTGAATCCAAGATGACCAATGTTCGAGGTCGATCTAGTTTTCATCAAGGCAATCATACTGATCAAGTTTCACGAAGATAGAATGAAAAATTCAACTTCTATGGCATACACAAGGTTTTTCTATAATTTGACCCCGTGACCTAGTTTTTGACTCGAAATGACCCATTTTAGAAATCGACTTAACTTCCATCAAGGCAATCGTACTGACCAAGTTTCACGAAGATAGTATGAATCATGCAACCTCTATAGCATACACAAGGTTTTTCTATGATTTGACCCCGTGACTTCGTTTTTGACACCAGATGACCCGTGTTCGAACTCGACCTAAATTTCATCAAGGTTATCATACTGACAAGTTTTCATGAAGATCCAATAAAAAAAATAGAATGAAAAATGCAACCTCTATTGCATAGACAAGGTTTTTCTATGATTGGACCGGGTGACCTAGTTTTTGACCCCAGATGACCTATATTCAAATTCGTTCCAGTTTCCATTAAGGCAATCATACTTACAAAGTTTCATGAAAATCAAATAAAATATTGCATACACAAGATTAAGCGAACGGACCGACGGATAGACAGACGACGGACACCTGGCGATCACAATAGCTTATCTTTGAGCAGTTTGTGCCCATGTGAGCTAATAAACAATAACCCCAAATCTGTATATTGTATGTTTAGAGTTAAGACCAAAGGACTGATTTTCTTTTCAAGGAATCTTGTTAAAAGTGTCATAAGATGATTATTATAGCCATAGGCAATTAAAATAAGATTATAGATATGAAACTGTATCTACTTCAAATAAGATCAATTTACTAGGAAGGGGTCAATTTCATTTTTATAAGTCATAACGTGATTATTTCAGCCACTTTGTTGATCAATATACAGTGTATACAATATATGCAAGTCTAAGTAAAGGACCGTATCAACCGGACGTGTCCAGATTGAACCTCAGAGAATGATCTGAACAAACATGGTAAAGAGCCATCAGACAATGCCGTAAACCAAATAGCTATGATTTTAAACAACACGACCTTATTTTGTTTTTACCATGTAAGACTATGTAAATTAAGTGATCCCCAGGGTACGGTCAATATTGACCAAAGTGGCAGGACTTGGACAATTTCGGTATAGGTTCACAAGACAATACTACGAGCCTAATATCCAAGCGCAATCCCTTGTGGTTTTAAACAAGAATAATTATTTCCCTGTTTAAGTCCATTTATGCACGTACATGGTTTTCTTAACATTTAATCTTGTGACATAGTTTTTGGCCTGAGATGGTGACTATTCGAACTAAATATAGAACTGACCAAGACATTCATTCTGACCATGTTTCATGAAAAATGCAAACGGCATTGCATAAACAAGGTTTGCCTAAGATTTGTTCTGGTGATCTAGTTTTTGACCTGAAATGACTAGTATTCGAGCTTGACTTTATTCAAATATTAATCCGACCAAGTATCATATTAAAAATCCAGCCTGTTATGCATACACAACATTTCATCAAGAACCTGGTGACCTTGTTTTTGACCCATGATAATTCATATTTATACTCGACTAAGCCTTCAACAAGACAATAATTATAAACAAGTGTCATGAAGATCCAATGAAAACTGTAGGTATTCACAAGATTTTTCTGAAATTTGACCGCTATCCGAGATAATCTATGCTCAAACTCGACTGCATCATGAAAATCATTCTGGCTAAGTTTCATTAAAGTCTAATAAAAATGCATTCTCTATTGCATTATTATATTGTTTTTCTAAGGTTTACCTAGCCGAGTTTTTTTTTTGCTTGAGTTGGTTATATTCGACATGAATATAAATGTTATCAAGAAAATCCTTCTTACGAAGTTTCATGAAGATCCAGTGAAAAATGTACCCGCCATTACATATACAGGTATTATGTTTTTGCTAGCATTTGACCTGGGTTTTGACATGACATGAACAATTATCAAACTCGACATAGATTTTGAAAATAATCATTCTAGAGAGTTTCACGAAGATCCAATAAAAATGCAGCCGGCTGATCTGGTGCCGTAGCTTTGAACCATATTCTTTCTCGATCTAGATTTCATCAATACACACATTCTGACAAAATTTCCAATGCAATGCAAAATGCAGTCTCAAATGCATGCACAAGATGTTTGTAATATTTGACTCGGTGACCTTTGTTTGAACTGCCATAACTCATTTTCAGACTCTACCTAGAATTAATTAAGAAACTGATCTGGTGATCTAGTTTTTGACCTGACATGATCCATTTTCAAACTCGACCTAGATTTCAAAATGACAATCATTCTGACAAAGTGTCACGAAGATCAAATGAAAAATTCATCCTCTATTGCATACACACCCTATGATTTTACTTGGTAACATAGTCTTGACCCGAGATGACCAATATTCGCTCTCAACCAACCAAGGAAGTAATTCTGACTCAGCGAAAAATATAGCATTTATTGCGCACACAATGTCAAATGTGAAGAAATGACAGAATAACACACTTTCTTTGTTCTCATGTGAGCTAAAAACAAACAGTTCCTTTCCTGCGCGCAGTTACAAGAATGAAAAAAAATATTGGTACTATGGCCTCGGCCCTCGCTCTGCAATTAAAGATTTTGAGGTAAGGTCATGTGAGATATGCCCTTGGACAAGCAATGCAACGTTTGCCCAAACGTGCCTTTTCCTATAGCTGATAACTGCCTGATGTATAAATTTATGTAAATTTAAAAAGAACTATCTTATAAAAAGATTGTCTGCGCAATGTTTAGTATATGAAAGCGATGGGTAGCTAGATTTCATAGTAAAAATCCTGTCAAGTTTTATTCTTATGCAGAAATAAGGCGCTAAATGACACTAGGTGAGAAATGTGTGCACCCTGTCAGAGACGCGAACCCACGACCCTTCACTTACAAGGCTGCAAGAGCGAATGCTCTGCAACTGTGCTAACCGGCCGCTTACACACACTTTTCTCCAATTGTGATTTAGCTTGCATCAGGAAAACAAACTTAAACCTTGATTTCTGATCAAATATGTTACTCGAAATATGAAACGTTATTCACTGGTCGGGAAAGTATAATTACTCTTCATTTATATAACTAACATTATTACGAGTATTTTATCGACCATCTTCATTCTGTATTATCCAATTAAAAGGTGCCTTACAGAGAAATTATTTCAATCCAAAAAATATTATACATTCTACCTGTCATTTTATTGACGGTTGAAAAGTAACCAAATTCCGGTCAAAAGCGAGCTTAATACGTCAACGCCTAAAACAACCCACAACGATCAAGGTTAAACAAGGTAATGTAATACGACGTAAACACTTGTCTAAATGACCGTGTAACATTACTTACAATGATTCTATCTTATTACAACCAATTGTTATCTGTCTCCTTGGCCAATACTTCTCGAACTCGACCTATATTTCATCAAAACACTCGTTCTTACAGCATTTCATAAAGATCCTATGAGAAACGAAGCTTCTATTGCATACACAGTTTCTCCTGGTGACACTGACTCGAGATTACCCATATAAGAACTCAACCTAGTTATTCTGACAAACTTTCATGAAGATTCAGTGAAAAATGTAGCCTCCATTGTAAACACAAAGTTAAGACGACAGACAACAATTATAGCTTACATTCAGAAATGTGTGCTCAGTTGAGCTAAAAAGGAAAACAAAACGTAAAGGAAAAGCAAACAAACTCTGAACATGTGAAATTAAAGTAATGCAAAATGAGATAAAAATAATTAAGATAAATTGACTTGTAACAAAAGCAAATAATGCATACAAAACTTGACATACCTTCGTAAAACGAAATTTTAGTCCTTGCAAATAAGTAAAAAACTCCAGTCACAAGTACCATCAGTGTCAATATGTAGGTCCTGATTCGGAGAAATCTGCCCAACATCTTTCACAATACTTTGGGCTACCGACCTATTCAACTTGTTTTGTACACTTGTTTTACTATGTTCTTAACGCTATTTGATCTACCTTCGTGTTTTAAACATGGTTACAGTGTATCACCACAATACATCTACAAAAAAACTGGGGTGTTCATATGCAGCTATCTTCTATCCAGCTTAGACAATTTACTTATTCCACTGAATTTAATGTTAGTGTGTTTCTTATAAAACAGTTTTATGGTATGACTTTAAGCGTTAAATATTTGAATTATTTACTTTTGCCTTTATGATCCGATTTTAACTGAAAGGCATGTCTTTACTGAAGCATGCAGGTGACTGAATGAATATCGAATTAAAATATAAAAGTTGTATACTACACACCAAAGTTGACTCTGATGTAAATGTTTTAATGGTGCATTTTGCAGTTAAGAAAGCAGCTAACGGGTAACTTTTGGGTAGTTTAAATAAGTCTAATTGTTGATAGGCCAAGCCAAAATCAGACTTTCTACTACTTACAATACGGCCACAATTTTATCCGTAAAATTTTAATGAGCATTACAGACGAAATATATCTGATAAATTGTAAATTAATGTATTAAAATTTTTACATGTTAACAATATCATTCAAACTGTTGTGTTTCAAATAGTCCTTTACGTACAAAAGACTTCAAATTTATAAGCATTTTTCATGTAAACGCCATTTTCAACCAATCAGATCTCTGTACATGCAAGCCATGTACTTTTAGCCAGTCCCGGAGCAGGACTGCAATAGTATCATCTGGCATATAAGTTGGTAACAACTTGTGAAAGCAGCATCACTAGAAGTTAAGATAGGTCATGCAGAACCTTAAACCTGTTAAGGAGTTTACTGTTCTTAAAGTGTGTGTACATAGCAAAATTCATGCACCAGAGATCCCGAATGTAGTGTTTAAATTAATTTTTTACGAAGCTATTAATACGCGTTACATGACTCAGCGGGGCGGGTATCTCTCAAGCAAAATTGTTTAAAATTTAAGTTGGTGATACACATATATGGACCTATAATCAGTTGCAAAACGAGTGATCCTTAGCAAATTTTGAGTAGTATATTTAAATGCAAACTTTCTGCAGGACTGCTCCCTGTGGGTGTACATTGCTGATTTTTTAAAAATCAAATCAACATAAAAATTCGTTCACATGCACGATGTGAACATGATGTTGAATTTCAAAGAGGTTCGATTCGACGCTTAGATACGCTCGCCCGATCCCGTTTTAGAATGAAATAGAACTTCGAAGGCAAATGAATAGAATAGAATAGATATGATCGTCTCCGATAAAGGACCTTTAATCAAGAACTATCTTTAAAAAAGATGGTCGGTGAAATGGATTTTATAGAACTGTTTTTTTAAGTACACCTTAATCGGAATAGAACCCATGGCCCTTCGCTTACAGAGATGTTTAACCGAACGCTCTGCAAACTGTGAACTCAGCTAAGCTTTCTTCCCAATGGAAATTCTTAAGGGATCAACTTCTTTTTTTTTGCATTTTTCGCAGAGAGTCATCAAGTGATCAAATCTGTCAAATAAAATCAAATGTCCATTAGTTTCATAGAAGTTTTTTTCTTATTCTTATAGATATTATGATAGAGAGAACAGTCTCATCCTACTTGGGGCCCATGGCAAACGATGGGCGACGGACAAAAAGCGGTCACAATATCCTGAAGCTTTAGTATATACGAATTTAATTAAGTTCGATTGCGAAGAAAGCTCCGTAGCTTATTTAAACACCCTCGAACACTCATTCCAGATGTTATCACATTCGCGAGAGAGAGGCAGCGAGTGTTTCATCGCTGCTTCCCATTTACATGCAGCTGAGTAGACTGAAGCACGTGTGGTTTCAGTGTCTTTGCCCAAGGACACACCTCTTGCTCCGGCTGGGATTCGAACCAGGGACCTCCCGTTCCGGAGGCGAACGCCCTGGGTGAAACTTTGTGTCAGGTGAGCTAATATAAATATCGTTTGTATTTTGTTCATGAGAACAACATACACAAAAGTATCCTCTACAATTTCAACTAAGATCAGAATGAAAAGAAATCAAAGTATTTGGTATCTTGGTGGAAGGTTCATTCCTTTCATCAAACTATGTAATAGACTGTGCAAGCTCCTCTCAAAATGTTCTTTTACATAATAAGATCGTCAATATCTTCACTCGCTTCCCACAATCAAAAGACTATCCGTGTCACTATAAAGGGAAGTAACTGTTGAGAGTGTAGGCTAATTTCAAGGCGCAATGAAAGTTCTATTTATTTACAAAGTCGGATTTAAGATAAAAAAAAACACATAATCTCAAGAACATACTTTCTGATTTTTATTATGGATTGCCAACCTTGGAAAATGATAATACTTGACTTTACTGCATATTACTTGAGCATGATCTTGTGATGAGATTGTGTTCAAGAAACTTTTACTTTAAACGACTTTAACAGGTTTGTATGACTTAACATGATGTGTCAGTTAAAACAAAAGTGAATGAGATATTTTAAGCAGATAAAATGTAGTTAGTGCATGCGTGTTCGCCATATCAGAACGAGAATTTGCACTGGCGGACTTGTTTGGCGACGTGCGTAATGCAGCTCTGCGGCATGAACCAACAAGAAAGTGTGCCTGTCACTTAAAAGTCCCAACAAATATTTGCGGATAGTGCGCCGGATTACATCCATGCCTATCCGGATACCGGCGTATACCTCAATACGCCATAAGTACACGTTATCTTTTATTAATAACGACGAAAGCAAAAGTAGTTTAAACTATGCTTGGTCATATATGTGACTTCAACCAAACAGCTGTTTGCGTATATGGTGGCTTTGCTGTGACTACCTACATCATGCATACTACCCAGGACGGGAATCAAACTCTGGTTACATTTGCGAGAAGCAAATTGTGTTTAACCACTGCGCATCAATTTTAAAGACTCTTATATTCTGTCTTTCAGGGAAAAGGGCATACTTGAATCCAGACTGGGTCCCGTCAGTAAGATTAAGCTGTACTTGTCAGCCGATGCTTACAGAATAGTGATTTAATGGATGATATGCGTGCAATTCTACAGAAACTAAGGACCGAAACGTCTGAGCTGAAAACTTGAGTGCTGAAACTGGATACCATATTATGATATTTACCAAACAGACTAGCAATTAACAAGTTCAAACTTATGACATTGACTCTTGTGAAACTAAGACTTAACCTGTCTAATTTGTTCCTAGCAGATGAATTTGATACAACACAGCCAACTTTATCAAGACTGTTCACTGCAACTATTGCAGTTATGTATAAGAGAATGCGGAAAGTCATTAGATGGCCAGAGCGCGAAACATTCCGATGGAATATGCCAATGGCATTTCACAAATACTTTGGCAACAAATGTGCAATGATTATCGACTGTTTCGAGATGTTCATTGAAAAGTCATCTGGAGTCTTAAGCCACGCTTTGTGACAAAATCATTTATGTCTACATGTTTAGTTTACCTTTTGAGATAGAATTATATACAGCATATTTACTAAGTTACTGTGATATTGTCGTCACGGTAAAAACACTTAAATCATTCTAATTCAGCGAATAAAAATGATAAATGACAGGGAAATTGCAATTTTATATTAACATTATACCACGGTACAGAGTGAAACTATACCGGTGTAATCCGGCATGCTGGATCACGTCACTATACTAATAACCCTATTATATCATTGCAAAAGTGTTCAATTACTAGATATGAAAAGGGTTTTCACATGCGTTAGGAATAGCTTATGCCCTTGGTTTTGTTGAAGAGGAAAGTTTATTTATTTGACATATTTATTTAATCATATAGAGGATATTTGTTTGTTTCATTGAAATATCAATTTTATTTCACAAGTGAACACCAAACATTGATATTTTCACGAGTGGCGTAGCCACGAGTAAAAATGTTATTTGTTTGGTCTTCACGAGTGAAATAAAATTGATATTTCACTGAAACAAACAAATTTTCTTTTTATTTATGTTTTTTTGCAAAATATTCAGTTAAATTTGGAATTATAGTATTTCTTATTCCTCATGGAGAAGACCAGAATGATTACTACCATCATTACTGAAAACCCAACAAAAGTAGTTCAAAATATTTTGATTATTTCAGATAAAAGTATTTAAGAAGTCATTTCAATCTTTATCATACAGCGAAAATGAAACACCAATTCATTAGATATATACGAGAGCACAGAGGTGACATGTGGGAATTTTTTTATATTATCTCGTGGCCACGCGATAATAAAAAAAGAAAAAACGAAAAACTATACGTTATCGCGTGGCCACGTGATAATAAAAAAAGAAAAAACGAAAAACAAAGCGTTATTAATATAACGTATGGTTTTTCGTTTTTTCTTTTCGCGTGGCCACGCGATAACCTTTGTTTTTCGTGTTTTCTTTTTTTATTTTCGCGTGGCCACCCGATAACGTTTGTTTTTCGTTTTTTCTTTTTTTATTATCGCGTGGTCACGCGATAACGTTTATTTTTTTATTTTTTAGTTTTTCTTTTTTTCTTCTTTTATTATCGCGTGGCCACGCGATAACCTTTGTTTTTCGTTTTTTCTTTTTCTATTATCGTTTTGTTTTTGGTTTTTTCTTTTTTTATTATCGCGTGGCCACCCGATAACTTTTGTTTTTCTTTTTTTATTATCGTGTCGCCACGAGATAATATAAAAAGAATTCCCACATGTCACCTCTGTGCTTTCGTAGATATAGGCCTAAATTGGTTGTTTTTTATTAAATAATTCTGCACTTCGTGACACCATGAATCGTGGCGTAATAATCCATCAGCTGTTCATTCATTTAAAAATGCTCTGTCCAAGGCTGACCTAAGTGCAAAATTTGTCACAATTTAATGCACTTGTGAATAATGAGCGATTGTAGAGGTAGTTTTCCACTTTTTATAGGTGACTTATAGGTTTCAGACTATGATCATACAAGTTTTAAGAAATTACTGTGAAAATTGGTGGTGAAAAAAAATTAAAATCAACTTTTTCTCAAATTTTTATTCAAAATTGCTATAGATGGATAGAAAATGATCTAACTAAGAAAATGAATA
>JAUMHA010368457.1:0-13530 GCA_032359765.1 Saxidomus gigantea | reverse complement strand
TGTACTTCGGTACTTTGATCACGAACTTACAAAGGTTTGCCATGTTTCAAATATTATTTACGAATTAAAATATAAGTATCAATGCTGAAGAGTACATACGTTAGACTTGTCTTTTTCACCTGGTGGTATTTTGTGAAATGTTCCTGGACTCAACTGGACAAAAACTACCTAATTCCGTAAACATGTAAGTCATTTTTCCGTTAAAAGATATTTCTATCGTTTACAATGTTATTTTATGTATGAAAACGATGTTATCTTGGTGTTTTGATTTATAGTGTAGCGTGTTAGAAATCCAAAATAGCCTAGATCTTTTTTTCATAAAACTCACTAAATGTCTAAAGTGGGCGGGGCCTAAATTGTGATATCAGGACAGTGTCATGATAACACTGTCCTGTGATATCAGACGTCGCGATATCAACAAATATCAGACCGGCGTTATCGGGTGACGTCATGGCAGTTACATAATAAAATGATGCATTGCCTTTTGTATAAAGAAAGTTGCCATATTTGAGTTCATGTACCATCATTTAAATTAAGTCACAAACTTAAAATATAATATTGCCGATTGTATTTTTAATACAGAATTAATATATAAGGTATAATTCAAGGTATAGAAAACACAATTTGTAAACTAAGTGTTTTTAAAATTTAACAAAAGCTGTTCCTCGTAAGTGACAAATGTCCCCAAAAGAGGTGACTCACAGTCTGTGTCTTCAACAATTGTGCCATGATTTTTTTAAATTCCTTCCATGCATGACAAAGTAACCATGAATACAGGACTCCATTACTTTTAAACTGTATGTGTGACCTTGACCTTTGAGTAAGGGTCATGGGTCTAGCACGCGACATGTCGGCCTGATGTGCTGAACATTAGAGCCAAGTTATTTTAAAATCCTTCAATATGTAGCGGTCTTGGTCTATTTTGTATCTGCCTGTCTCAGTTTCCTCCCTTTATTTTTAAACACATGCAAATTATCTGTATTATGTTCATTGTATAAAGGAACAAATATCTTTGATATATTTATGCAATAACTTCATGTTAAATTCCAGTTACAATGCATAAAGAAGAGTTCATTTGTCAGTTTTATTTACCAAGTAATTGTTTGGTAACTTCAAATTTAGTTTTGGTCGAGGTCATCAAACTGACCCTACGTCCAGTACGTATGCAGGCGGCACCTTTCCGTCCTTGCCTATTTTAAAGGCTTAGAGTATATCTCAGCATCATTCTGCGAATACATAGGGGAGGTTCCCGTAGTGGATCATGTATTTATTTTAGATTGTTATTTCCTGAGATTTCTTTATGCTATTGTGTCATATATAAATGAACATTAGGTATCTGTAATAAATGCCAGAAAAATGTGATTCAGCTTGGTAGCTATTTATCCCGGAAATTCACGTAAGTAAGACACACTCTAGGTACGAACCTGGGGGTTGTAGCCACCCCGATAAGTAACCTTGTCCAAATAGTTCGAGTAAAATACCTCCGTAACTCCCAGTACACACTGGCTGCACTAGCATGCACTAGCATTATTCCGAGCCGAACTCGAGTGTTGTATATTCTATACCCACGGGGTCGACTTGGGACAGAGCTATTCTCCTATATAACGGTTTACGAACCAGAACAGCTACAAATTTTAATGCATGACAAAGTTACAGTCCGGACACGAATGTGTTCATATAAACAGGATTCCATTACCTTTAAGCCCTAAGTGTGAACATGACCTTAAAGGTAAGGATGTTGGCTTTGCATGCGACACGTCGTCTTAATCTACTGAACATTTGTGTCAAGTTATTTCAAAATCCTTCAATGCATGACAAAGTTACATCCCAGACACGACAAAATGCAAGGACGGACGCACGGACGGACGGGCGTACTCACCAGATGGACTTTGTGAGGTTATCCCTTTGATTTTTCTTTTTTAACCCCACAATATAATGATTTAACCCCACAATACCATTTTTAACCCCATAATGACGAAATGAACTGAAACAACATCACAATGCTAAGTTGTACTCAAACCCGATCCCTTACTGTCTACTGGTCATGTACAAAGACAGACGGACGGTGCGATTTTAATATACCAACCTTACGGGGGCATATAAAAGAACATAAGTGTGAAGGAGGGTAACTTATTCATTAATTAAGTAAGTGTTGTTTGTTACCTAGAACTAGGAACTTACATGGACAAACACTCTGAGTGAAAGAAATGCCCACATGACCTTAAAATAAAATTTTGCCCTTTATGAGAAACACGCAATGCATTTACATAATGTCTGCATCGAGTAACTGAAATACCGACCACGTGACATGATGTTTAAAATGGAACTAACATCTTGGTTTCACAGAAATGGTAAAAAATAACTTGAGCGAAAAGAAGTTCATGTCTAACAACGTAGTAAAATTTATTTATAAGAATCTGTCTTCTTAGACAAGAAGATTTTTACAACATGTTTTGTTTTCTGTTTGTTTCATAGCGAACAGAGTTCTCCAAGGATGGTAGCAAAATTTATTGAAAGACCATTAACAGTTGTGGCTATATGATAGCCCTCATTCAGCTAATCTAAGGCATTAAAGGACAATGCCATTACAGCAACACAGTACTAAAATTGTCAGCATTTACCGTACTATTATAAGGGAAAGAAATGCCATAGACTTCTCTTTCCGTTGAAAATGACATTAAGCACTGTTATTGCCTGACCTACTTAATCGCCTTTTCGAAAATTAATTGACATCTTGTGAACATGTTTAGAGTTAGAAACTCCAGTCTAAAGATTGCATGATTCGAATAAATCATACTCTTGCTAGTTTTGAAACAAATCCCATTAACTGCCATTCCTGTAATAATAACCACTAAGAGAACAAACACAAAAATATTGCAGATACAACAGTTTCATACGGACCATCAAGTTAAAGGCTGATCTTTTAGTGTGTTCAGCGTGAAACTATTGTATCTGGCACTTTCTCTCAATTCTTGAGAAATAGTGAACTGAATTAAATTTCGTCAAATTGTTTATGTTTATATAGGTATTTTCTGCTATAATGGTGAGTCTTTTCGGTACATTGAGAGTTTTTATAAAGCTTTAAAGCATAGACGTATGTTTTGGGGTTTGTTTTCTTTAGTTTTTAAAAAAAAAGATCAATATGACAACAAAATTATGCACACGTGTTAATGTCAATATGGTATTTGTACTATTTGTAATAGAGTGTTTATTCCATTAAATAATTGTTATATGTGTCGTCTCTACTGTGTTTGTCATTTGCCCTGACATAAATATCTATTTCAATGAAAACATCTTAATTTTCAACTTTTATACACAGCAAGAAACCGACATTTGTATACTTCTTGTTTTGCCTTATATATTTGACCGTGCACTTAAACCATATTTTAGTCGCGGCAGCAGATTCTGGGTCTTATTGATAGAAAAATTGACACCGATTCATGTCGTTATGAGTTAGTCCTATACCAATAATCTTAAATTTTGTAAATTTGAGAAAACTCTATAAATGTACAATGAAATAATTTAGTAAGTAGCAAAACAGATTCAGATTAGAGTGAAGCTAACCCTTTTATTTGTACACATGTAAGTTGTGATTTCCGAATTAGGCTCGAACAATTCAGGGTATAATAGATATCTGAAGACGCATTTTATCCACGAAATGCATGCCCTTGGTTATGATTTGATTAGAGCACACATCACATCTCTTTCAGCATGGGATATGAAACTATTTCGCGCACTCAAAGAAGCATGGAAGCATCAGTAAGAGATTATCAAATTTAGAATATAGGTGATTTTTTAACAAAGGCAAGATTTACAGGACAGATGGACAGAAGGATGGTGCGATTTTAATATGCACACCTTCGGGGGAAAAACTAAAAATAATGAAACTTAAAACTGCCATGAACTTCTTGCAAATGCAAATCAACCACCACTGCCTATCATTACATAAACTTCTTTGCAAATGTACCGATATGATGAGTCCTAGGCGTAATGCGCTATAGAAAACATTGTATTTTACTTTACTGGCTTTTATATGTATACTATGACAAGGGATCTAACTCATACAAAACTGAACTTGCTAATAAATGTTCTGCACTTTGAGCACCCTTTAATTAAACGTTCAGTATGTTGTCCGTGATGGTAGCTATTACCATATCTAGCTAGTATTCATGAAACACATATGGCTTAACTTCTCCCTTTCGTAGAAATCAAGCGGTGGGTAATTGTTTCACTAAAATAAATGTTAAAGTGTTTCATTTACACGGGTCCGTCCACTCAAGTTACATCTGTACATTTCTTTCTGAAAACTCAGCAAATGATTTGAATTAGTTAACTAGTTTGTTGCCACTCACTTTCGATCTTCCATTTCCATATCCCTTAACAGTGATGGAAAGCTGCGATTTACAAAAAAACCTAAAGGTTTTATTCATATCCAGTCATATCACACGCCTTGTGACACAAAAAGACGTTTGGTAAAGATAAAAAGCAAAACGATGTTAGAAAATGGTTTTTCAAGTGCATGTTTATAATGAAGTATAATTAATAGTCTTGTAATAAAGTGTAAATGATATCCGTTAGAAACGTATGTTTAGTACTGCAGTGAGAGTGGACGAACACGTGTAAACGCATTGTAAACATGCACATAATTTCCTTTTGTTCTGTTCTAAGACTTGCTGTTCAAAACAAAGTGCAAAAGAAGTTTTCCTACCTAAAATAGCTGTGAATCTGCTCACGAATATCACAAGAACTAGCCATTCTATAACATCCATTATCCTCTAACTCGTACCTTTGTTCAATCTGTAAGAAAAGAAAATACAAAGTTTCCATAGTTTAGGATTTCTAGTTTTTCTAGCTATTTATAAATGTTGCAACTTCATGTCTCCCCGCTTGGAGTTTTGTCAACATTGTTTTGATGGAAAGTCACAAATGAATTCAGCACTCGATCATAATGAACAATACTTGAGCGCTTTCAACTTGTATTATAGCTCTTAAACTCAGTCGACTCAAAAATCGGAATACTGCAATAAATTAAAACTTTTCCAGACTGTGGTTTACACCAGTCATGTAGATAGAAACACCTTTTGTAAGCGCTTCTAAGGATTTAAGAAACCCGCTTCAGGTGTTACCAAACATCATGTTGTTCATTATACCCCCATCAAGATATGTAAATCAGATACACATATGTATACCTAAACTTGTTCTGTTGAATCATTGCACCAACACCTTTTGGTTCTGGTACAGTGTACACAGGGCCGCTGTTACTAAAAATAGAGGAAAACCTTTTAATGGTTTCTTCTCATGAACAAATGGATGGAATGTAACACAAATTGTCCTGTAGCATCATTGGTGTGTCCCCGTTCAGCAAAACAGGAAATGGTTCTCGTCCACTGCATACAGGGCCGCGTTAAACAAATATAGAAAAAAATGTATACGTCTTCTTTTCATGAAACGGGTAAAACGCTTAAGTGGTGCAAAAACACTGTATCACATTCAGTATCTCGTAAGTATACTGTTTACTATTGTACCGATGAGTAATGTTTCGACACAGTGTTTGGTAACTCGTTGACAAAATTGACACTGTGCTCATTCAGACAGCTGTTACTCGCTATGCAGTGTACCCGATACAGACTGTTAATGTAAATTAGTAAGAACGGACAGGGAACATCCGCTTTTCGCTAATTAATGTTCATATAACTTGATTTTAACTTAAGTTAGTATCATTCATGTATTTTCAAACATTCATTCGGATTTCTACGGATCCTTAATAGGCTTTACATCAACTAATTCAAAATAAATGGAGGTCAAGTCACAGAATATAACAAGATATAGCCGTCCGTTGCACAGATGTGGTACTAATACCGGAGCGGAGCACACATTTGGAGTGCTAAACTGAATAAACTGTGTTGGTGAACTAAGATCATGCGTGCTGTAACCCACATTTAAAATGAATGATATCCGCTATACCTTCAAACATAATGTCAGAAATATCAATTAAAAGAGATGAACATAGGCCGTGACGATATCACACAGACATCCATATTATTATTATAGTTTTAGCACGACGTGAAGTGAAATCAAGATAATTTTTGCGACATTATTCTATCCTTAATCAAAATAATTAACACTTGCTCTTACACTGTGAGATTTCCATAAACGGGAAAGGTACTCTTCCCAAGAAAAAAAAAGCGAATACATAAGACTTTATTTGTGAATAAGAAATATCAAGTCAGGTAGTAAATACTACAGTTAAGGCAGTTATTAAACCCTATACATATAAAGAAGAGCAATGACTTTTACGCTGTATGTGCTCGTTAATATAAACTTTTGATTTAAATGACTGCAAAAATCTTACCTAATACTAAAATAAATTTCTCAACCTCCGCTGCTTCATTATAAACTATTAAAATCCACCTAATTTTCCAAATAGCAAACACAGTATGTGAAGGCACCTGCTTGTTCCGTTGTAAACAAGATATGTGTAACGCAAATCAATAAATGCAACGATGTATTTACAATCATGGGCCAAGGGAAACTATTCTTACCAATACACATCTTACAATCAATGTTAGGCCTTTATAGTTTCCTTACGGATAATATGTAAATTACTTATATTCTGTACATTGCATCGTCTCAGTAAACTAGTATACATGTATGCAATGTACCTATAACTGCCACTGGTATATCAAAGAAAGATCATGAACAACTACGATGACATTATATACTCCTTTCAAGTTCATTTCTGTTTTCTGTCAGCTTGCACATTAAACAGATAAACTTTGAGTGGAAGATCAAATTGAATGTTAAGCCGTTTTGAATTCCTTTGCATACATTGCGATGAAGGTTTAAGTTAACTACAGCACTAATGCATATAAAAACTACGGGTATAAGTAGTTACGCATGACACACAGCTACTGCTAATATCACATGTCTACTGAATTGATATTTTGTTCCTGAATTCATGTAAAATTTCAATTTTTCTTTTGTTAGAAAATAATTTAGGTGTCTTATTTATCGAACCTAGGCTCTAGTTTTAAAACAGTCATTCAGTGATTCCACTAAAGAGGGTCGGGGGAATAATGCCAATTACTACAATTCTCTTCTTCCTGAAAACTAAATATATAACGTTTTAGTCGTAAAACAGTTTCTGTACTGGTGTAGCTTTTCCAAATACAGAATTAGTGTTGCAGTTTATGTAGTAAAAATGACGGTGAACGAATGCTTGAGAAGATGCCGTTGGATATGTACTACTTTGAAGAGTAACATAATATTTGTATTTGATTTGCAGTTTATGTATTACTTAATGGATACTTATAAATGTCTGTCTTAAAAACAGGGAATTTTGGGCACTATTCGTCCATATACGTCCGTATACATATTCGTAAAAAGCCCTCACTAAAAACCCCTCCTCTTACCTCGAACTTCGTTTACCTCGAAGTAAAAGGTCTGGTCCCTTGAAATTCGAGATAACGAGTGGCAACTGTATTTAGTTTTGTTCCTTCGACTTCTGGTACAGGTAAATAATAATTTACACAATAATTTTCGTCGTTACTATGCGGTTTGCAATTCGCGTTATCTACAAATTATGCTGTGAAGCTGTCCATTGATATAAATATAAAGAGCGTTATCGGAACCGTTTTATAAGGGTCCAGATTCAGTGATATACTATAATAACCTTGATGAAATCGCATTGATTATTTACAGTTAAATTGAATAGTACATTAATACAGTACCGTGTGGCAAGCACAGGGAGTAAAGGTACTTTTTAAGAAAACATGCAAGGTAAAGTGTAACGTTGTGTGAATTATTAAAGCCCCTTGATCATGTATCAAATAATTGCCTATTGAATCAATGATCCATCGAATAATTTTCACATTATTCGTTTTTTTTTTATTTTACAGTTGTGCACAAGTTTTGTAAATTTATTCTCCTATCATTAAAAATACAAAATCATTACCTTGCGTTTAAATTTAAACAAAAACTGTTACATCTGCCATGACTTATAACCCGAAAGCTTAGTTGCAAATGCAAAACTACAGAAAAAGATCATTGCGCCTAAAATAATCTTATTATTTTCAATACAGTTTTGCACGTGAACAAGACAGTTTTTGCGTTCTTAAACTTATCTAAACAAAATCAGCTTTAGAAACTTCTAGCCAATCAATAGTCTAGGCATAACTTCCACGTTTACATTTCACAGAAGAATGTTTAATTTTAATTTCACTGATTTACAAAACTAATGATTGTAGCTCATATTTGACTAACGTACTTCAACAAAACATCTGCTCGACATTTCACACAAGTGGGAATTGAAACATAGTCTACATCACCTACTGCAATTTCCTATGTCTTCTGCCAAAGTTTCAATGAAACTTATACATACTATTAAGAAACAGGCATATCAGCAACTCAAAAGGCAAGTCATATAAAACATTGATGAAACCATAATGAAGAAATAATCCATATCTAATCAGATAACCTATATCAATCAAAAATAATTAATTAACAGGTTAAACCCATTGCGTTAGACACTTCCTTTTTTAAGGATGATATTTTTGACTACTTTGAGAATATTTACGAGTTCAAAAACCCTTAACATAATGAATCTCAAAAGACAATATTAAACACAACACAAGCAAATCTTATTTTAACTTTAAAACACAATAGTCCTTTCCCAATAAACGATCTTAAGGGTGTTCGATGCCCAAGGTGAAGTATTTCAGGTTTTTGTTTGATACGCTGTTAATCATTCAATCACTCACATCACAAAAATACAAAGACATGGGTCTTTTCTTTTTTGAGCAAAAAAAATAATAAAACAACAACAAACGCACCCTATTAGAATCTTTTTTTATGTATGGCGCGTTATGAATAGCTACGTTGCCGCATTAAAATATTCACATTTATGCTTGAAAAATGAAATGAGTTATAAAATTCAAAATAGAAATGATTTCTTACAAAGACATTAGAATCACAGTTTGAGAAAGACTTGATTTTCACTTTTACCCCTAACCAAAATCCACATTCACATGTAGTTCCTAATAATTGTTTGACATGGGTTACTTTGAGCTTATCCGGATAATATATACCTTTATACTAAAATGAACTACTGAAAAAAGGTCCAGTTTATAAAACCAATGGAATAATGTCTTTTACTACCTACGACAGTTTCAGTTTTCGGCCATAATAATGACGTACACACATTATTTATGTTCCATTTATCTTAACGTGGTCATAATTAGTTTTTTGCTTCTCCAAAGCGTTATTTGTGTGTAGTTGCCCGCATTTGACGTTTATCAAATTGTGATTTCATGAGTAACTGGAACACCCAGAGTTTTAGCTTATTAATGAGTTGTCATGTTTTATATGATTCTTGCATAACCTTAATATTGTCCGGTATTATTTGAATATATATGTTATCATTGATTTCTAGTTTCATTTGAATGTCCATAGACTTCTTTCAACAATGTTTCGAACAGTAAGAAGACATTTTACAGATGTACCATGTTGTATGAACTGTTCAATATATACACATAAGTTGTATTTAATTATAGAAAACCCTATAAACATTCGTTACTACTTCAGTACCTTGAAGGTGCTAAAATGTACTTCAAGGAAGAGAATGGTATCTGAATAAACCCAACACTTTTATGGTGTAAGCAGAAATAAAGTCATCAAAAGTTTCACCAATCTTGCACCTTTAGAGTACAAAGTAGGACTAATTACACATATTAAATATAATGTCAACAGCAAAAGCGAAGTACAGTACAGTTTGTGATCGACACATGCGATGACACGCACGTCATATCTAAAAGTTGCCTTAGCCATTCTCGCTTATCTCTTTTCAGTATCGAATATCATTTCGTCTTCATTTCCGTGGAAGACGTGGACGTATTCTGGCGTCTCTGCTGTCGATTTAGTAAAGTGTCAGTTCTAGACGCCACCTTGATATTGACCTTGAAAGAAGTCTATGGACATTCTATGGAAAACCTTGAAACAGCTAGGTTTACCTACAAAGAAAAATGTTTCATCAACTAGCAACATTTGTTTAAAAATTGATGATGACATTTGTTTTGATCTTTTACTATGGCTGAGAAATTTAACTCTTTTTATACAACTGTTGCATCTAGGCTTGTGGAAAACCTACCAAGATCCACCTTGACATTTGGTAAAAAGTTTGTAGACACTTTTTATAATGCTAAAGGCATTTTTCACAATTCTTTTTCATTTAGTATTGTTTCAGAAAATTGTATTCTTAAACATTTAAATAATTTAAGAGCTAAGAAGTCTACTGGTTTAGATGGTATTCCCCGTAGATTCATTAAAGACAGTTCATCATTTATAGCTTGTCCTCTGACTCATATTGTGAATTTATCTATTATCCAAGGTGTAGTTCCAGATGATCTTAAATCAGCAAGGGTTATTCCTCTCTATAAGAAAAATGACAAGACTGAAGTTGGAAACTACAGACCTGTCAGCATCTTTTGTATTGTCTCTAAGATTTTTTGAAAAGGTGATTTATGAGCAACTTGGAAAGTATTTAAATAAAAAGAATGTTTTATACAGTTTTCAATCTGGTTTTAGAAGAGGCTTTAGTAGAGATACATGTCTTATTCATTTATCTGATTATATCAAATTCCAAATGGATAAAGGAAATTTGGTAGAAATGATTTTACTGGATCTTCAGAAGGCCTTTGATACAGTCAACTATAGTATACTCCTCATGAAACTGAATGCAATGGGGCTGAATTCTAATGCACACAGCTGGTTTCAGTCATATCTTTCAGATAGACAGCAGTTAGTTGATTTATCTGGAACTTACTCATGTCAAGCTTCAGTCACATGTGGGGTTCCACAAGGATCAATACTGGGCCCCCTTCTATTTTTCGTCTATGACAATGACATGTCAGCTGTAGTTAAGAATAAACTTATGTTATATGCAGATGATTCTTGTATCCTTGTTTCAGGGAAAGGTATTACCCAGATATAAAACCACTTTGTCCAGCGATTTAGAAATTGTAAATGATTGGTTAGTTTATAACAAACTTTCCTTACATCTGGACAAACAGAGTCAATTCTATTTGGATCTAAACCTAAATTAAGGCACCAGCCATTTCTTGATATTAATTGTAATGGGACAAGTAATAATACTATAAGTTCTGTAAAGTATCTTGGTGCAGTTGTGGATCAATTTTTATCTTGTGATGACATTACCAGATCAGTTGTCTCAAAAGCCAATGCCCGACTCAAGTTTTTCTATAGTAAGAGTAATTTTCAAACTAAGTGTAATAAAAAATTGCTCGTCATGGCTTTTATTCAATGCCACTTTGATTATGTATGAGCCTTTTGGTACCCCAGTACATCAAACTATCGGTCAAAGAGACTCCAAACTGCTCAAACAAGCTTATTCGTTTTGTCCTTGGGTTAGATAGTAGGGCTCGTATTGACGTGGAGCATTTCAGGACTTTGAATTGGTTACCTGTAGATAAAAGGATACATCAGTTGAAACTTTCACATGTTCATACAATTAAATTGGGTATCGCCCCAGACTATCTGAATGAACATTTCATCCCTTTAAGTTCTGTTCATGATAGATATACCAGATCAAGGGTTTTTGCTAATACTGGCCAAGGCCAAAACATTGTGTACATTGTACATTGTATAATTAGGTTTTAAATCCGGCGCACCATGTGCAAAGCGATAAACAAACCAAAATTACTTAAACTATATAGTTTGGATATAATCAGGCAACTGAAAGCTATTTATTAAACAATTACGTTTAATTTAATAAGTTAAAGATTTGTTTCTATTTTCATTTACTTGCTGTGATTTAAGCGGCAGGCAGGATTTATTTTCCGGTCATAAAGTGTCACTGTGCCGGGAGGATTACACGAAAAGGCCCGAAATAAGGTCACGGTATCTGGCTTGTTTTTATTGATTGATTACACAAATCATCTTCTTTCTTTGTTGTCCGACTTTCGCTTTGAATAGAACGAAGACGCTGTAAGCCATGGGCTTTGGATGTGTTTGTAGGTTTTATAGTATAATCGCATCGTAATGCCGGCTAGCAATATCTTTCCTAGTATTTACCCAACAACAATTAGGGAACAGACAACTTGAAAAGGTCTATTTTTAAATTCAAA
Organism: Saxidomus gigantea; assembly: GCA_032359765.1. Lineage (NCBI taxonomy): Eukaryota > Metazoa > Mollusca > Bivalvia > Venerida > Veneridae > Saxidomus > Saxidomus gigantea. The sequence continues at coordinate 1,390 of JAUMHA010368457.1, read as the reverse complement.
TCACGCAGTATATAAACAGTGGAAAATGTAAAATGCCTGTTAGAGATAAAACCACGGAATATTAGCTTAGTCCGAAAATTCGAGATATTGATAAAAAAATGTTGAAATTATGAATTCAATTATACAACTATTAGTGCGTGGATTTACATTTATTACGTTTATCCTTCTGCTAGGTAGGGGTTTTGTTTATATTTATTTATAGTAAATTTGTTGGAATTTGATTCCATTTGGAGTGTTTATTGAAAATGATAAATATAATCTGTAATAACTTGTTTTACAATTTAGAATCAATAAATAGCTAGTAACAGAGTAAACGTGTGTGTAACATATGGCACATGCTTAGAAATTTTGATGCTTACTGTATTGATAAAAAAAGCATTTATTTGGGCTGAAAAAAAATGTCAAGGCTACTTGCAAAAAAGAATTTTGTACTGTGAAGTATTAGAAAACCACTGTCCCATTCCAACATAGATAAGCTTTTGCTAAGTTTAAATGTAGGGTAGCTCCGACCATGTTAGAAACTGGAATTGTTCTTAATTTGTCGGTTGACAACCGTGTTTGGCCTTTATGTATTGGTTGTGTTGAAGATGAAACACGTGCTATTTTGCAATCTACGATGTATACAACTATTTTTTGAAAAATGTCAATGTTTTGTTGTTGAATGACACACAAAACAAAATCAAGGAAAAAATAACAGAGGTATGACCTTGACAAACTGATCCTCAAACAAAAGGGATCATCAACTCAGTAAAACCAACACTCATATTATAATAACAAAAGGGGAGCGATTGTGTAGAGGTTAACGTGTCTGCCGCTCATCCCGGAGGTTGCGGGTTGGAGCCCTACTGGGGTCACGACCGTACCTCCTCATATGACACCAGTACTGGTTTTTTTTCCAGGAAGCGGGCTCGAGAGCGACTTGATAAGCTAAGAGCGGAAATAATTTTCAAAGTTCAGGTCACTGTGGCCTTGACAGTTGACCCACTTTTCCAAAAATCAACAGGTATCATCTACAAGTTCTATGGAAGTCAAATGAAAATTGTGACCTGTGGAGTGTTATCAAGGAAAATCTTACGGAGGTCACAGTGACACCTTTTTATGTCTATATAAGTATTTGCCTCCGTCTGTCCATGTTTTTCCGGAGAATAACTTGATAAATCTTGAAAGGATTGAGTTGATACTTCACAGGTCTTTAAAGTGAGTGCAGTGGCAAGGAAACATATCTCTAAATGACTCCTTTTTTAATTATTTCCCTTGATGTAAAAAGAAATTGTTAAAAGGTAGCTCAAAAGGTACTTAGATTATCGAGTTGATACAGTGGCGCTCACGTTTTTGTTCCGTTTTTCGGCAGGAAAACGCGAGCAGCGCCCGTTTTTCGCCCGTTTACCGA
>JAUMHA010368446.1:0-13531 GCA_032359765.1 Saxidomus gigantea | reverse complement strand
TGTCATGTAAGTACCGACTTTCTTCTTATTTATTTCATATTTCAAATTCTGATTTCTATTTGTACCATCTTATAACATATTGTTTTTATCAATGCTTTTGATTGTAACTCCGATTATTTGTCATTTGAGTTGCACGTGTAAATTACACGTATAATACTTATTTTTTATCGAATAAAGCTACGTAGATTATGAAATTAATGTTTCCATGTATTAGTAAATTCCCCCCAGAAAATTAAAAAAAACCAGTGTTTCAGTTGTCTTAAATGTGCAATTATAGCACAACTGAGATTAGTGCGCTTTAATTATCTAAGATTATATTGCAACCAGTTACAAATTACGTCAAATCAGAGACTTGTGAGCTTCACTTATGCACGGTTATGCAACGACCAAGAACATAAATTATGAAACATATCATAATGTATACTGGTGTGTTCCACTTACGCCAATAGCCTTTGACAGCATAATTTACACTGGTAAAATTCATTTAATATCCAGAATTATGCAGCTACAAATTGCCTACAATAGCGTACCATATACTGGTGTGCTTCACGTATACCAATTATATTCAACAAAATTAATTACTCTGGAAAAATTCACTTAATTTCCAAAATTATGCAGCTGCAAGTTGCCTACAACAGCATAATTTATACTGGTGTGCTTATCTTGTAACAATTATATTCAACAGCATAACTTACTTTGGCATAATCAACTTGATATCCAAAACAATGCAGCTGCATATTGCATACAATAGCGTAACATTCCCTTGGCTGCTTATACTGGTCTTATCACATTTTTAAATTACATATAACAGCATAACTTACAGTAGAGCACTTGACTTATACATGTACCAATTACATTTAACAGCATAACCTACACTAATGTTATTCACTTATACCAATTTAATTAACAGTATAACCTACACTGATGTTATTCATTTTTTGCACAAATTATATTTAACAGCATTACGTTTACTTGTGTGCCTTACTTGACAGGTTCTCTCTACTAACTTGTATATTTGGAATTCTAGCTAACAATACGTACCTCTTACAAGTACATGGATCATTTTCGTGAAAGCTTTTAGTGCCTTACTGGTTTAAACGTTCCTTATATTGCATTAAAATTTATTTTACCATAAAATTACCGATGTTTTAACAGGAGAAAAAACGTGTTATAACCCGGTTTCATTTATGCGCAGTACAGGGCCATTGTGAACAATGGACTTGTCTCCAAAGTCTTAAATCAGGTACGACGTCAACAGTGCCGGGCTTAAAAACCGCTGGTGACGTCATAAATAGGATGTAAACAATACGGACGTTATCCCGTGCATTATTGAACGTCGTACCAGTAAGAGCGTTTCATTTTTATTGTTATGATTTTTTATGTTATTAATGCTAACGTTATTAATAATAATGATATAATTATACGACGTTTAATAATGCACGGGATAACGTCCGTATTGTGTACATCCTATTTATGACGTCACCCTAACGGGCTCGGGAACCAACCTTCCCTCGGGATTCTGCAGGTGTTATAACACGAAAATACGCGCGTTAACCCTACATAATAAAAAAGCATTTACTCACATTAATAAACTTTACCTTGGCTTGAGCTGATAAATATAAATGTCGCCAATAGTACGGACTATCGTCACAAGTCACTGAGACAATAGGTTAAATACGGGTAATGATACTTTAGATAGGAACGTGGATGTTGGAAAGCAGTTGAATCAGGTTTTAAATTCGAAGAATGTGTTTAAAAAACGTTCTGAAATCGTACATTACCGTTCATTGAGATCAGTTTTAGTAGAAGGAAAGGAGTATTGTTTGCTACATGAGTTATTTTCGTTTATCTGGATCATTATATATACACTTCTTGAATGTGCAAAGCCATTAGGTTTTTTTCAGTGAAAACTTTGATGTATGTTATTTCTAAATTAGTCATGCATTAGTATGTAAAGTTATAACTCATGTAAGTCAATCAAATACTAGCAATTAATGATTAGTTTCAATTTTACGGCGAGATTTCTGACATAATTAGAACCGGTGATCAAAAACAGTAGGTGAGGTGATAAATTACACAAATTTCTAATATGCCTGCCATATTGTGTTTAATGAAATCATGACTTTACAGTAACTCTACGAGATGCGACAGTGGCGAAACATATATTTGTGTTTACACCAAAGGTTACAATGGTGCATTAAAAGATAAAACATGTGCACAGAAACACGGTTTAATCCATTATTGTTATACAATAATACTGAAATCATGTGCTACACTAAGGTTAAACATCATACACTTTCTGTACAAACTTACCATTCTTTTTACAGCTATAAAAAACATGAGCAACGTTCATTTCTTCATACTTGTGTTGGCTCTCTCAGTATCATCTAAAGCTGACAGTTCACAAAGCAAAAGACTTGGTTTGTATCGTTTTAATTGTATGTGTTTATGCAGAATTATGCACTGTAACAATAACTTTAGGATAATGTGACACTGATGTAACATATGCATATGTACACCAACAAATGCTCAACCATAGCATAAAAGGATGAAATATACAATGCAGCATACAAACATATTTCAGAGACGATGTACTTTGACGTAACTTACAAACTATATGGAATAACCTTCCCAAAACGTAAGGTATTCAGCTAAGCAAATCAGAAATAACCGGTACAATTAGCGACATAAGACGTGTTGTGGTGCCGATAAACTTTCATTGTATTGTTTATTTTAATTTGTGGATCGATGGCGATTTATTATTATACTCGTAAAAGGTCACTAGTTTGACTTTTTGTGCAGAAACGAAACAGTTCTCGAGATACGGTTTTCTTGAAAATACATCTGTTTATTATTTTACGAACATTAAGCCTATTTTCAACATTTTGAAAAAATGTCATATGTATTGAATTCTTTACAACTACAGTGGAATGTCATACTGCGTCACTGAAACATTGCCATACATATTTATGCCAAAACTGTTAATTTACAGTCTTCATTAAATTGACGTCAGTTTAACAATGAGTTCTATGTCGATTATTATCTTCATGTTAATGATTTGGTTGGAAATTGATCAATAAATGACATGGGTAATATTTTAAACCAAACCATTTTATAACGTTGTATACTTTCGTGCTAACTATATCTCATACCTTGATATAAATGTCTCCGCAAGCGGAGAAACCATGTCAGGTAGTTTTTCTATTTATTATTTCATTTCACAGTTTATACCTTTACAGGTCAAGTAAAAAGGTTCTTCTTCACTGACGTAGTAAACCATTTTGTGGATCCGAAGTATAAACGGGAGGAATGCATACTTTGTAAATGCTTCCAAGAATGTCACAGTGAAGAATTTCATATCAGTGGTAAGATAATGGATTGATTGCAAAGTTTTAGGGAGCATATCTTAAAAGAAATAATTGTACAGAAAAACTTTGAGAGCACATGTTAGCAAATTATCATGTAACAATTGCTTATGATATTGAAATATAAATCTTTATTGTATGTGTATCTGAAATAAACTATAAGACTTATGAATGTCATATTGTTAAGGGTACATATTGTGCCATAAACAAGGCATTATATAGAGATTTTAGTCAATTTGCCCATCGTGATTGTTCGTTCATCTGTTCGTCAATTAATCTGTAGTCACATAACATGATACATCCAGATATATTCATTTGCAAGAAATACTATGCTTAGCAGCTTTAGAACACTGATATTTTTCTTTAAAAAGCTGATTTAAAACTTACGAACAGCTTTCTGTATAGTTGCTTACTTACAATCTATTTTGATTAATACTAGTATTTAATTAATGACTTCTCATTTATTCTAATAACTTATTATTCATTTCAATAACTATTTAATCACTGGTTAATTATATTAAATGACTGACGTTATAGCGAAAAGAGGTAAACATCCCAACTTGTTTCATGCAACCAGATACAACGTGCATAACAATATTCAATTTATTTGCAGAAACAGATTTATGCAAGCCATACGTTGACCATATCAAGTGCAAGGGTAATATTTTAAAATGTTGTACAATACACAGTTTATTCAATTTGCTAGGCATGTTTCAATGTAGAAAATTTTAATACATGAAACATTAAATATGATTCAAACCTTAACACTACGATAGTTATATAGTTAGGATACAATGTACCAAATTAAGCAAACATTCACAGATTTGAATAAATACAGAACTAACTTATAAACTATTATTCTGTGACCAAGTTTTGAGTGTCAAATGTGGCCTCTTAAGAGATTACAAGGCTTTTATATGGTTTGATCAGGCAACCTATTGTTCGACCTCCGTGACCAAGTTTCAATCCTAATGTAGACTTCACCAAAACAAACATTCTGACCATCTTTCAATATAATTGGACACACACTGTTGACAAGATGCCTGGGTGACCTTGTTTTTTACCCGACGTGACCCAGTTTAAAACATGACATATAATTTATGAAGACAAATTCTGACTAATTATCAGGATGTTCGGGTACAAAATGTAGTGTATAGAGAATTCACAAGGTTGTTCTATATTTTGACAGGTCGACCTAGTTTTTGACCACACATAGCCCAGATTAACCTTATCCAGAAATCATCAAGACAGGCATTTAGACTACTTTAAAAAATTCAAGATAACTGGGTGTAAAATGTAGAATCTAGAGTGTTAACAAGGTTTTTCTGTGATTTGACCGGTTTTAGTTTATACTAATTTATTTATTCTCGATTGCGAAACAAGTTCTTACAACTTATATTAATCGCTCTCGAGACTCATTCCAGATGAAATCAACCTCGAAGAGAGAGAGGCAATGTGGCGGGTAAATTAGTTTTTAGCCTCAGTGACCGATATTCCACCTTTACATAAAAGTCACCAAGATACACATTCTGACCAATTTCCACGATGATTAGGGGTCAAATATACATCTAGTGTTAACAAGGTTTTCCTTTGATTCGGCCTAGATATCATCGAGACAAACATTCTGACAAATTCATCATAATTGAAAGTCAAATGTTGCTTATACTGACGATGGACAGATAGAAATACGACAAGCAGACGGACGACAGACAACGGACATCGAGCACACACAATAGCTCACATTGGGCACATAGACGTACCTCATGTTTTGTTGTCGACCCATTTAAAGTCAGTGATAATACTGCATGACTAAGAAAATATGAATATATCTGTAACTCATAACAATCTACAATATACTAATATCCAGTTTGAAAAAAACTTAGGATTTAAGATTACTTTTGCAGACTGTTAAAACGACATTTTTTACATGTATGTACATTTGTGACTGAGAAAATGGGTCCAGATGAGCATTAATTATTATTGTGCAAATGTTAAAAGACAAACGACCAATTTTCATCAAATTTCGACTAGATTTAAACATCTAAAAAAATGTTGTTTATTGGAAATGGCATTCACGCATGTGCATCAAATGATTTTATCAAGTCTTTATCATAAAGCATATAACCATTACAACCACTTATTCTTTCACATTCGAAAAAGGGAAAATTAGGACACGGTCACTAAAAATGAGGTTTTATTAAAAAGCTGAGAAGTGACAACAAAATTAAAACAAGCAAAATACTTGACGACAAATTATGTGTCATCAGGTGAAATTAAAAAAAACCTTCATATGAATGTGTAACATGGCAATCTACAACGTCACACATATGACGTTAAAATTACCGTTTGACGTTACAAACGTCATTATGAAGAATAGCAAGTGTGTTATCTGAAAATAAGCACAGCTTTCAAAGTAGTTGGTAGATTCACTTGGAACTTTCAATTCATAGTCAACAGACTTCACACTTTTAGAATACATTTAAAACAAAATGTGTGATGTTTACTCATCTGGACCCGTTTTCACAGTCACAGTCACATTTGTACTTTAAATATAACATAAAATTATTGAAGATTTTTTAAATGAAGTTATACTTATTACATTATCCCTTGAGTCAATTTACGTTGTATACCATTTTGATACTTTTAAATCTTTCAATATATCGATATGTGCTTGCAGATGTAAATCGGTGTACTTGTTGTAAGGATTTAGTTCTCTTCAACGCTTGCGAAAATGGTGGCAAATGTCATGACAGAGGCCATGGAAACTTTACATGTGATTGTCCAACCGGTTATAACGGTCAAAGATGTGAATCTTCCGGTATGTATTAATACAAGGTAAAACCTGTTGCCACTGGCGGTCTGGGCATTTTTGACCGACCTAAAAGAGCTGAGACGTATTGTCGGCATTGTGTATTATTTTTAATGTGCCGCTATTTGTTAATGAACAGCAATCAAGTATGTATGATAACAAGATAGATATTTGACAAAATGCTCGTTTTGATACTTTTACTAAACATTCAACTATGTTTTCATAGAAAACTTTATTTTGTTTAAGGTCTGTTGCCATAATTATAAGATTTCGAAATTAATTTGAAAATATGTTTTCGTGTACAAAATACTAATCTACAATGACTTGATATATATGACTGTATACATTATCCTTTGCAACTCCAGCAGTCGGCCCCCTCGTGAAATCAATCGTTAGATTATTTAAAAATCTCCCAGGCACACATCAAACATTTGCTTCGTAGATGTGCTGTCGTTTTGCTTATGTACAAGAAAAACCATGTGATGATAAAAGATGACACAATGAAGTCTTTATTTAATACATTTTTGTAACTAATGTTGTGTCTTGTTAGATGTACTAGTAATATAGTGAAAAAAAATCGTTATGTTACTAGAAAATGATACAAATGTACATTGTAACCATTTATAAAAGATACATTCACGGCAGACAATTTTCACTTTGGATGTTAAAACTACATGTTGTTTACATTACAAAGAAGGCCCTGCCGGCAAAAACTGACCATTATTTGTACAAGTAGTCCGAAACTTTGCTACTAAGATCAGAAGTACAAACTGTAAGTGTTAGAAGTATAGGGCCATACTGACGCAATGATATTGCAATGTACATACCAAACTACATGAATGCGAAATAAAATGCAAAGTCATTATTTGCATTGAGTATATAGAACACACATCTAACAATATATTTTTGGTAAACTCAATTTACTACATGAGCGAAAAGAAAATGATCACGGGGCTTTAAAACGACAATTGTTGCTATTCTTACTCTAGTAGGGAAAATGGTGCTAGTATTGGAATATATTTTCTTGAACAATTTTGAATAAAGATAAACCTGTCACACTGCTTCTTCGAAACGACAAAACCTGTACGAAGACATCCTCTTCCTTGCATGCAATGTACACATTTCAGATTATTGATGTTTACATACATGTTCATGACGGGAAATTTAGATCCGCAGATATCACGATGATATTTAAAAAAAAATTCAATTAATGATTAATGATCTTTTATATTCACATATAAGGAGCTCTACAACCACAACAAACTGACCATTGTGCGGGTAATCCTTGTTATAACGAGGGAGCCTGCAGCAATAGTGACAACGGCTTTGTGTGTCAATGTACAAATGGATGGACTGGAGACATATGTGACATAGGTAAATGTTTTTCCTTTTACACAAGGCACTGCATGCACGGTATTGATTAGAAGAAAAGAGATATACAATATGTAAATAAATACCCACATTGCAGGATTGTGCAGCTATGCAACAAAATACCGCTATCGTCGGCTAAATTATAAACAAAAACCTGCATGTCCGTGTGCAATGTTTTCCATTTTAAGAAAACCGTGTTACTTTTGAAGTTTTCAACTGCAATTACTTTAAGCGAATCCAGATATTCAAACCAAATGTCCTATGTCTGTTTGAAACTTTATACATTAACTATCTATATATTTCAAATTTCATTTATATTTGTGTTCAGTAGACAATATCAAAATATAATTACAAAAAAATCGTTATTAGAAAGTAAAGGTTACCAAAAATTTAATTCTAATAACCCAATATGAGATGCAGGGCTCTGAGTGGGAAAAGGGCCAAAAAAACAGAAAGACAAGGGTCTGTTGAAGTGAGTGTTTGTATGCACTCTTATGATAGAATTTGACTAAAAAAAGAAAATACAAAGAAAAACAAAGGTGTCTGCTTGCCATGTGTTCAAGAACATTTATATTATGTGAGTGAGCCCCGCTGCGAACATACATTTCATCGTTCAATTACAGGTAATCTTAAGAGAACAGTAAGCGAGTATACTATTAACAGACACTTCTGCAATTGAAAGTGCTATATCATGCTACTACACATGAAACATTGAAAAGGATCCAAATCAGAATGCACGTATGTGAAGGTTGATTTGGGTTCATATTGATTGCAAGGTGTAACATTGGGTTCCTCAATGAAGATCAATTATATAATAACCATCCTAACTTGAAACAAATTTCTCGTTATTGACACTTACAATAACATTAAAACATACTTTGTTCAAATTAAGAAATCAAAACAAAACAAAATTATACAAGAGGGCCATGATGGCCATATATCGTTCACTTTAGTACAAGTCCACTTGCCTGGTGGGTGTGGTCAATTCTGACCCAAGAGGCGTGATTTGAACAAAGAAGGTGGAAGACCATGTTATATACCAACTAGGTTTTCCTATACACGTCTTTGTAAAACAAGTGACCCCCTAGGTGGGGCCAATATTGACTCCAGGGGCATAATTTGAACAAACTTTGAAGAAGTCTACTAGGCAATGCTACATGCTACATATCTAAGCTCTAAGCCCTGTGGTTTCAGAGAAGCAGATTTTTAAAGTTTTTCCTATATAAGCCTGTGTAAAACCAAGTGACCCCCGGGCAAGGTCAATTTTGATCCGGAGTCATAATTTGAAAAAATCCTGGTAGAGGTCTACTAGACAATGCTACATGACAAATATCTAAGCTCTAGGCCTTCTGGTTTCAGAGAAGAAGATTTTTAAGTTTTTCCTATTTTTGCCATAGCAACCAGAGTTCTGCATGAACTAATTTTTTTTAACCTTTTGGTAGAGATTCATGCAAGGAACATCCCTGCATAGTTTCATCAACATTGGCCTAGTGGTTTCAGAGGAGATGTCATTTGAATCAAAATGTTGACGGACGACGGACAATCATCCATCCTAAAAGCTCACACTGGCACAGCCAGGTTAGTTAATAAACAACAATAACAAAATGAAATTTGTTGGTTCAGATTGAAATGGTTTGTAAAGGTTTTAAATTCCATTTGAATGATTCTATATTTAAATTTATTGAAACGTCTATTTCATCTGCTTAATTAAATGGAGAAATAGTACTCATAAATGTTATTACTACCTACATGTTACATTATCAAGACTACATTTGTACCAATACAAACATCTTACTCCTAAACAGAATACTAGTAGCCATTCGAGAGACAAATTGTTAACTATTTTACGGACTAGAAATTAGAATTCAAAATACAAAATGCGAACTCTATTTTATGTTTCTGCTTTCTAGATACACATGTATGAATCAAAATAGTATATTTAATAGTACATGTTGCTTTGAAGCCCCATGCTTCAATTGCTAAACTGTTCGTCTTTCTGGATGGGAATTTCTTCACACAATTTTGTTGATTTGTAGTACATTGTATTGTCTGTCGGAAGCACTCATATAGCCTTACATACTGGTTAGATATTTTTGTCGTTTTAAAATATATTGAAGAATCCCAGGTGTAGGGAAATTGGTAGTAATGTACATGTCGTGTAAACATCTTTCGAGCGACAGTTCCTGTTTAAAACTAACCCTTCCTAATAATTAATCCAGTTTATTAACATTGTCGTGAATCACTTTACTTTAGAGTAAAGAATACTACGAAACATTAAATTACTTCCTTTTTTATTAGTCAAAGAAATTATTCTTGCACAACGATATAACTTTAAACAATGAAGTGGCTGCTCGCTGATAAAATTTGAAGTTCTCCAAAATTACGTATTAAAACATAAAATGTAAAATGGAATGCTAGAGACAACAACACAAGTAAAAATCAACATTGCAATTTGAGAAAATATATAACAATGTAATAAATTAAATGTTGTTTGGTTTGATTTGACGGCACCGCTACACTATACGGCTATATTGGGATTTTAAAAACATTTGCAAAACTTTATAATTTTGTAGCGTGTAATTAAAAGTAAACAGGAAACCTTTACAAGAATTTGCACTGGAACCTTTTTATTTGACAGTTTGAAGTACGTTTATTTATACCAAAGTGTGAGCATCTTTAACCTTCTGCATTACCATATACACATGACAGTAACTCATGTCTTTCAATAATTATGATAAATGTTGAAACTGATATCACCTCTATATAATTGTTCAGTTATACCGACAGAGCAATTAATTAAACAAGAGGGCCATGATAGCCATATATCGCTCACCCACCTGAGACCTACTTATGACAATATGTGACCAAAACTTCAACCCTTAACTATATATCACAACCACAAACATTCTGTTTGACCTTGACAAGACAAAACTTTTGACAAATTTATATGATTATTGGGTTGTAAATGTCACCTGATGGCATATACAAGGTTTTCTACCGGATAACCTTCTTTTAATCCCAGATTACCCATATTCAAACTCAACCTAAATGTCATCAAAATAATCATACTGACCAAGTTTCATGAAGATACAATGGAAAATGCAACCTATATTGCGTACACAAGCGCACAAAATGTTTTGGTATGATTTGACCCCTTGACCTAGTTTTTTGACGCCAGATAATCCATATTCAAGTTTCATTGATATCAAAAGAAAAATGCAACCCTTATTGCATACACAATCGTTTTTCCAAGATTTGACCCGTGACCTATTTTTGACCACAGATGACCCTATGCAAACCCAATATTGAATTCATCAAGATAGTCATTCTGACCAAGTTTTATGAAGATCTGATGAAAAAAGCACCCTATATTGCATACACAAGGGTTTTTGTATTAATTTACCCTGTGACCTAGTTCTTGACTAATATAATCCATTCAACCTCGACCTAGATTTCATCAAAGATCCAATGAAAATGCAACCTCTATTACATACACGAGGGTTTTCAATGATTTGACCCCGTGACGTAGGTTTAACCAAGATGACCCATATTCGAACTAGGCCTAGATTTCATCAAGGCTGTAATTCTGATCAAGTTTCATGAAAACTGCAGCAAAGGTTAAGTGTGGTCGGACGCAAGACAGACGACAGACAGAGAACGGACACCAGGCGATCAAAATAGCTCACTTTTAGTATTTTGTGCTCAGGTGAGCTAACAAAAGAGATACGTGCAGACAAGGAATAGCCACCCATCGCATTCAAAAGCATGCAAACCCTGTTACGTGTACCATACACATTTTCAGCTTAACGTGCTACATGTACTACCCTGTTTTACAGAAATGGAAAATACTTTAGCGGCAATCATTCTTGGACTAATAAACTGTATCGATCCCAAATGCAATAATACCCGAAATTATGATTACCATACCAGTGGTAACATTTACATGTGCGTCAATTCTAGCAAGTTAATATTTAATACACTATAATGATTGAGCATTATAAAATCTAACTTACAATAAAAACTGTATACAAAAAGATAAATTACTTACATTATCGGTAACATTTGCTGTTGTCCAAATATTTTTAAAATGATAAATCGCCTAAAGAAGATATTTTAAATGTAACACGTGGTACAAAATTGGAACTATCATCGGGTACTTCGTTCTGGGTATCTGGAATTCAATTTTGATGTCAAAGCGAGAGCTACGGGATTATGGAAATTACCCTATTTATGATGGTTCTATAAACAAACAAGTAAGCTGACCGTAAAAAGCTCGTCGAGACGACACAAATAATACCAGACTCTCAATATGGTCAAACTTTGAGTAATGGGGTTGTGAAATTTTACAAAGTACTAGTTGGCAGTTCAGAAAATAATTTTGTTACACATGTTTATTACTATTCACTTTATTGTTTTGTATTAGCCGTACCAAATGTTTATCGATAATAAGCTCTGAATTTTACCATATCTTAATATGATATACAAGTAATGGGTTCACAAAACCAAACTGTGAAATCAGCTAATAGCTTCCGTTTAAGATAAACTAACATTGGCTCAATTTTCAAGTAATAAACCGCGCTCCTCGTGTCATAACATGTCAAAGCAATTTTACAACGTGATTAAAGTGCTGAAATTGATGATGAAGACATTTGAAGATTTCTGTAAATATACATGAGTGTTGGACAGATACTCATCGTCAGATAAGATATATAGGTTTTCCCCTTTGGATTATCTTATTTGTTTTGATCTCTTTAACTTAAAGTCAATAGAAACTTCGTGGAAACAGAACAAGCAAATTTATCAATAATGAGCACGGAAACATGTCGTATCTTATTGTGAGACAGAAGTTATAGTTTTAAAACACTTAACTATACATTAATTATAGAACAGGATAAAACAACTAGCCTTAGTTCAATGTTTAATATACAATGTTCACAGTGTTATAAGATGGCGTAGCAACACCACAACCTGAGTATCGCTTTTAAATTGACTAAAAATTCGACCATTTTATGTTTCTGTAGATATTGATGAGTGTGCGACAAGTAGTCCCTGTAAAAATGGAGGAGGGTGTACGAACACCCAGGGAAAATATACTTGCACTTGTACAGGTGGATGGACAGGAACTAATTGTGATACAGGTTTGTTATTAATGATAGCTGATTATCAATTACTATTAAACAAAATATACAATATACTTGTGAATGTTGAGGTGGATGAACTGGCACAACTATGATACAGGTTTGTAATGTATGATATTTATATACAAAATGCACCTACAACAGTACAATATGTGGTTTGGAAGGCAAAACAATTCCACACTAAAATTAGTAGCTAAAATAACTAAAACGATAGTATTACATGGTTTTAAACGGTGCCACTTTGTGTCCGGTAAATCAGTGAACTTTAATTGCCACATAATATCGATGTGGACGCATGTGTTGGCGAACTTAGTAAGACCTCACGTCATTTAAAACAACAAATTGAACACTTACAGTAAGTTGTTGTTGTAGGAGTTTATCGCCCACCCCGATCGTATTTTTGGTTATTTTAACAGGCGGGCGGTTTACCTAATCATCGTGCCTGGGAAGAATTAGTATTAGACCCCTACCCTCCGTAAGAAACTGCCAACTTTCTCACATAAAGAGACATGGTTCGTAGCGGGGCTTGAACCCATTACCCTCAATCTATGAGAGTTTACAGTGGTTTCAAGTCAGCGACTCTAACCATTCGACCAAAAAGGCGGACAGTAAGTTAGTTAGTGTTCAGGTCAAGGAATTTCGTTGAGGAATGCAAATAGAAAGATACCAAAAACTTTTGTTAATGTAAGGATTTAAGATAGGTACAAACATATCACATATGGGTGTACCAGTATTTGGTAACAGTATCTTACCTAAATGGAGATATGTATTGCAATGGTGGTGATCGAAACCGGGACCCTTCGATCCCGAGGAGAACGTGCAACCACTGCGCCACGGTAGCTCCACGT
>JAUMHA010368445.1:0-19074 GCA_032359765.1 Saxidomus gigantea | reverse complement strand
TTATTATTGTTTTCTTCTTGAATCGTGGTCATTTCATCAATTTTCTTGTTGAGAATGGTCAGTAAAATCTCAATTTGATCGTCTTTTTGTCTCAGGCAAGTACATAATGTCATTATTTTTTTATTTATTCTTATAATATAACAATTGACTTCTAAAGTGCAAATCCTAAAGAGAGAGGGTGCCCAATGAAGTTAATTTTCAGCTCCGGTCGTTAAATGCGATATAATATCTCGTAAAGAAACAACGCAGGCATTAAGTAAGCACTTTAGAGTACTTAAAAAAGAAATAATATCCTTGAGACAAACATTAGAAATCTCAATGCGGCATTTGGAGTTTATTATACAGTCGGTAATTCTGTTACTAAAACATAGTTCTCTTCATTCTCCAACAAAATGCATGTAAACCATTTTAATTCCACTTGCATTTTCTCAAAACCTGGCTCAGACATTTTTCTATTCGGCGAAAGAAAAAAATGTTGAAGTGATGGATGAAAGATGAAAGGATTGTATAGGAGAGCAAAGAATAATGGAATGTTATTCCTTTGGCTTCGCCTAGACAGTCAGCAATATCAGTAGCGGAGAAAAGACATACATGAGGAATGATCAAAATGATTCATTCAACATGAAACTTTTGTATGATCAAAACAATACGTATTTTACAGACTGTTACATAGACGAAAACTTATTGCCTGAACGCACTGAGCGCTATTGACCTCGTGACTATTCAACGGGCATTTTTCTACAAGGCAATAACCGACCGGCTAATATAGAAAATAATATTGACCGGCCATTTGTTTGAAAAGTCTTAGATTGAACCAGCTTTTTAAAGAAAGGTACCTTCATATAACACCGATCATATTTACTGGATCAAATAGTGTCATTATATTCAGTTAGTATCCGTTGTCCGTCTTTGTCTTTCGTTAACTATTACTTCAAGCGACCTATCAGTATCAGCTGAAACAGCTAACAGGAGTATTTAATTCTTCTCAAACTTCCCGTCGCTTCGTTGCACAATGGCCAAATACATGTATGTAAAAAAGAAAACACATTTTAGCGACAACTTAACCTTTTCAAAAAAAAAAACTTAACAAGAATGTTAAATTGATTTTTTAACACTACCCCAATGGTTCTGCTGCGATGAAAATATGGTCATCACAATTTTAATTAGTAAAACATTTATTTATAAACCAAGTTTCCTCTTATAATCTCATGGCAAATTCCTATCAAACTTCATTGTATGATCTTCCTAAATTGCTTAAAATGATTTCGTTTAGCTGTATGTAACAGTCACCAAACTTCAACTTAGCAAACAACAATATACGAAACTCCTCCTAACCATTTGGACATATCAGTCTCATGTTTATTGCAATCATGAAGTCCTTTAGACGGTCCCGCTTCAGTGCATACAATTGTTGCCATAGTTAAAGTAGCTAAACCTGTCAAATAAATCTCCTTAACCACTCGTCCAATACTTCATTAACCTAACTAGAATCTTTATCAGTACATATCAGCTTGAAATGCTCCAAAAGACGCCAATAATTTAAAGGGATATTAATATCTTATCTAGTATACATGTTTAAGTGAAACAAAAATTAAATAAAAAACGAAATGAACTTTCATTATTTTTACTGTACATCTCGATAAATTAAATAAAGTCATTACGATAATTTCGTTGGATTTGTCAAACTACGGATTAAAGTTCTTATTTTAAAGACTACCAAGGGAAACTTTCAATTCTGATATGAGAACAATGTAGATTGCACGAATGATTGTCTATATCACGAGAGACCGCCTCCTTTTAGTTATTCTCAGAATTACATGGAAATAACTGTTTTATCACACATATCTAAAACTTTCCCGAAGGATTGTTTCCAGTACAAAGATTCGTATGGAAACATTTTCAAATTTTGAAATATTCACTGCTGTTGTGATATGATCTATGCTTTTAGATTACAGAATGAGTTTTGAGATTGTTTGCTAATGGATATAAGTATTATGGTCTTGTGTATCCTACTTCTGTGGTTGTATGCAATAATGGCAACAGCAGTGGGTGGCGCCCTGCGTGTTCGTAAAAGGCGATAAAATGGGTTTGGTGAGCTGAAGTCCCTGCAGACATGGTAAAGACCCATTTAAATGGTGGCTCAAACCATCAGGGAAGTGGCCGCACGTCAGTGCGATAAACATAGTTTCAACACATAACGACGTTCAGGCATACACAGCTTTTAATGCGCGCTATATGACCTTGGAAGTCGATGCGCCATAAAACATCATTCATTCATTTTTATGTATCCATGTATGGAAAAATCAGCACCGAACATAGATACTTTCTGTATCAATATGTATGCATGTGTTGCAAAATCAACAGTCTTTTTTCAGTACGTCGTGTAATTGACAATGGCCACTCCGCAAAATTCTTCCTTTAAGGTATTGGGGGTGTACTGGACAATATTCTAAAACACGTTAAACCTAATATTCAGTTATCTATATCTTTTAACAGACAAGTGTGCAAAGATTCGTGGATTTTCACACAACACGTTTTTCACATAGCAAACAGAAAATACCTCGAAGGTCACTAATGCGAGAAAATAACAGTAAGCATATGATCTTAATTGCCTACAAAAACAAATGCATACCACCTGGGTTATAATAAGATTAAGATCCATATGCTTATTCTGACACTCGCATTTAAACTGGGCTCCTCTAGTGTTTCATGCGGCACGTCGTTCCGGATGGTACACTTTTATGCCGTGTTCTTCTTAAACTCATTCATGCAATATAGAAAGATGGCCCAAATTGAGCAAAATAAAACTAAGAAAATTAACGTTGGCGCCAAATTTGGAGCTGCTTTTGCCAATTAACGTTATCAAACGAGGTGTTGTGGACTAGCTATACACTACTAAATTAAACAACCAGTGGTGGTTTAGTTTAGGCCGGAAGCTGGTCAGACGTATCGGTCAGATGCAAAGGTCAAGAAAACAAGGAGTGTCTTTAATCCAAGGACACTTTACTTTCACTTTAAAGTATCTTCTTTTCTTTTAAGTGTTTATCACAAGTGTAACGTGTACAAAGAATTACCTAGATATGGACGTAATTTAAATAATCTCACCACATTTAATCGAATTATTGAACCAATTGTGATCAAATCTCAAAGTCCGGCAAATATCGGTAAATACAGCGTAATCATACGTGCTGTTGCTTCGGAAACACTTGTTTCGTAATTTTTCGATGAAAAGCAAAATATTACAAACTGATTAACTTAATTAACGTTCATCTACTATGCACATACGAGACATTCTCTATACAATATACATTACAGTTGAGAGGTATAACAGTATTTAAATGGGGATTTTAAATGTAAAACTAACTCATTTTTATTTTTCTGAGTAAAATAATCTTCTAGTTTATGGATACGACCATCTTACTTTTAATAAGCCTTGTAGCTGACACATGCAATTATGTAGACGATGAAACACCACCATAAATTTCATTAAATATTTGTTTGCATTTTGTCAAATAGGCAAACAGGTGTATAGAAAAGTGTCTCTGATCTTTATAAAAACAGATATTCAATATTATTATATTTATTTGTAAAAAAATATAAAGGAAATAATCATATCGTCTCAGTCTTGACATTTCACAAACTATTCGAGAAAAAAAACCCGGCTTTCTCAAGAGAGAAATTTCAAAGTGATGATATCCTGTCTAATTAATTGAATGCCCGATCCAATATTATTTATAATCGGTTTCTTCCTTTGATTAATTTAAACGCCGAAAGCATTTGTATGGCAACAATGGAAATGTGTAACGTGTACATAAAGTTCGAAGTTTGTGAAAGATAGTACGAAATATAAGGGAGTTAATTTTGTATGTAACTATAAACTTTCTGTATTTTGGTAATATTTCTTGCAAATTGTGTAAAATCTGCTGGCTTATTATTGTTTGTAAATTGCGATGCAAGATGTCATTTCAGTTGTCGCGTATTGATGGACAGAAAAGTTTAACTCATTTCCTTAAGTTCGTGAGCATGATTCGTGAATATGCACTACACAGAATTACCAAAGTCTATGGTGTTTCAGAAAATGTGATCGTCATGTAAGCGGTAGGTAATCGTCGGGGACGGGGCGGGGAGGGACAGCTTTTCAGCTTGATTAAGACGGAACTGCGCTCGTCCGCGCTGAAAACGTTCCGTGCGGACACCTTGGATCTTCTACTATAAATTACGATAAATGTTCTTACGAGTCACGTTTGCAGTCACATTAAAAAGTTACCAACATTCCACTGCATATTAAGCGCATTTTACAAAGACGAAAGTCGTCACTGGTTTTACATTGCCCATCATATGCTGATTATATCACGTTCGTATGCTCATTATATCACGTTCACAGCTTATTATCATTTTAAGATTTGCGCTTTTCAAATTAAAATATTGCACTTGTCTTAAGATTGTTGCATTTAGGTCTAATGATCTACTAGTTTCACTACAATAAAGCACCAATTTACACCATTTGAATTATAGCCAATAAACTGCGAGCCTTTTTTCTCTGTATTTCTACACTTTTGAAAATTAAACTGCAATACTGTTCAAAGCCCAGATCAAATTCCAGCGTCATCAATTTCAGGTTAAAGAACAGACAAAATGTATTATTATTTATTACATGTACTTAGTATAGTTTTTTTCACAGTTTAAACTTAATAATGTAATATTGTTGTATGCTATACATTAAGCGGAGATCAGATATGCAATGTAATCTCTCATAAAATATTATTATAAATGTATTGTGAATATTAAAACAGAACTGTACCGAAAGAAGAAACAATTGGAGCCTGCTGCATTTTGACGACATTTAAAACCATGTCAAGTCCTTACATCATTAAAAGCAAGACAGTTAGAGTCGAGTACTTTAAATATTCATTTTTTTATTGAAACATTTGAGACACTGATCTTCAAATGTTAGGTTATAGCTGATACCTTTAGTAATTGCATAAACATTTAGATGTACTTTAATTTCCTCAAAAGTGACCTCAAACAACCCCATGTTATATGTCTTTAATCTTATAAATGGACTACTTTTTGTAATAATATTTGAATTCCAGCGTTCTGTTTTTGTTGCGTCTTGTTTAAACAGTGACCAAAAATGGACCATCTCTCTTTTAAAGTGCCGTAATTCTATAAATACGTATATCTTATTTGATTAAACCATGTCCTGCATGTTGTATATACTTACTTATGATAGGATATTTGAATATATGAAATCTATTTCGCAGACTTTTTAAAGGGCGTGGTACAATAATCCACTGTTGTTTTTATATTATATTCGGAAAAGTAGACAAATCTCATTGTTAATATTTGCTTTTATTCTCGAGTATAGATAAATTTAATAACATTCAAAAGTATTAAATGAAATTTAACGTACGCAGTAAAGCTGTATGTAAACTGTGTATATCTGATCATAATTGATCGTGACAACTTGTGTCTCCTTCAAATTCGGGTTTATAATTTAAGAAACGATCTTTTCCCGTATGTTTCTATTTTCGTCGAAAGTAAATGAAAAGATAGCATCCATGTAACATGATGTAACCAGGTTTATTTTAAGTTATTTGATCTCTTTGATTATTGTCCTATACGCCGTTGCTTTATTGGGCATAATTGATCGTGACAACTTGTGTCTCCTTCAAATTCGGGTTTATAATTTAAGAAACGATCTTTTCCCGTATGTTTCTATTTTCGTCGAAAGTAAATGAAAAGATAGCATCCATGTAACATGATGTAACCAGGTTTATATTAAGTTATTTGATCTCTTTGATTATTGTCCTATAAGCCGTTGCTTTATTTGGCATTTTACAGGTCATATATTCTCTACAAGTGATGCTAGGATGTGCAATAAGGCGGTGTCAAACTTGCCATTTATGACAAATGTATTAAAGTGTTATATACTAGTTCTACAATATACTGCAATGAATAATTGAAACTGATATTGGAGTTTACCTTATAATAAATAACATTAACAATGACTAGAGTAGGTTTGACGCATTTGGTTATTTATTAGTTGTTTCTAAAGTTAAAAAAATTACTTTATGTCATAATTGTACGCTAGCTATGTTCACTATTAGAGTTCTGTGGTTGTACTTAGAATATCACCCACTTTAGTCATTTAGACTATGTCAGTACTTAAGTGTTGCTCTAATTCGCTTTACACGACTTTTTTTTTACTTGTTAGATAATCTAAAAGTTTTTTTTAAGTTCTTTAAAAGAACTAAGCACAACAGTCTGGCTTATATCCCCAAAAGAAACTGCAAAGTCCTGAATAATAATATCTGAAATAATTTTTGTAATTGTTTTTCTAACACCCTGTTTTTCCCAACATTACTGAAGAGCACTGGTGTTTTTTTAGTGGACGACAAAACAACAAATTAGAAAAGTACAGTTGTTTCTTTTTGTCATCTTGTCGCCATGTCTAGTCGTCGAGTACCAAGGTTTTTCAAAACATACCCCTTTTGACCAGTTGGCCCCGTCAAGGGGTCACTTTTTCAATATTTTGCTTGTAACAATGCCTAGAGGGACTGTACCACTATTATTCAAATCAACCACCGCACCGGTGTCACGTTTTTTATCTTTAACCTTTTGAAGCTATAGCAATGAAATAACCATGTATACAGTTTTGATTTTAGATTTCACCTTCGACATGGACTGACCTTGACTTACTGATCAACTTTCATCTTTTCGAAGCTACATCATAATGGCCGTCTTGTTTTTTCTGCGGGGTTTAGGCGAAAGAACAGTATAACGAAGCGTCGAAAAATAGGCAAAATATCGTTTTGTTGTCCATGCGGAAGCAACAGAACAATTGAACGAAACTGGCAGAAAAGATTCAACATAATTTTTTCTAATTTTTACCAGTGTATTTCCTCAACCGCCGATGGCAAATGGCTGTATTTCTCTTGAAAAGCTTGTACTGGATTGTTCGACTGCAGATTCGACTGGGATGACTGTAGATAAGCTTGTTTCCTCTGTCTAAACTGAACAAAATCTAAATTTATTTTGTCTAAACATTCTGGTCATAGGACTAATTAACGTCATCTGCCTGTCAATTAACTGGTCACATGTTCACAAAATATTGTAAGGTAAAGCTGATTGTCAAAAGGATATCTAAGGCGTGAATTTCCCTAGGGTAAGGTGTTGACGTGATGTTATGACACGATTACATTCTCAAAATGTGTGACTGACCTGAAAAGCTAATTGGGGCTGAAGATAGTTTTGCATAAAAGTTGTTGAACAATTGATAAAAGGTTGGGTTTTGGAGGAAGCAATGAGTGGAATTTAATTTACTGAAAATAGAAAACGCAAGTTATTTCCTGCTTATAATATCACCAACATCTATTACCATCACATGTCCCATGGGTCAGTATAAACATATAATGAGGACAATAAGCTTATAAAATGGACAACTAAGGCGGCCAGTAGAACATGAGGGGGTGAAATTACTACTTTCGTTATAATCAATACACTTGCCCGGATTCCAACGTTATACAGAGTTAGTTTGATTACTACGGAAAGAGTCTTGCAATATATCATAGAACCTTTCTGCACATTTACATCTACTTGTTGTGGTAAGTATATAATCATGACGGTTTTCTCGTAAATTAGAAAAGAAATTGTTAAAATGACCGAATAAAATCAGCTTTTATTTGTTTGTCGTAAATTAGTGCAAATTGTCTGCTTTCGAATCACTGGCCTATGTGTTAATAGGTCAAAACACTACAAAGCATTAAGTCTTTGTCCAACAGTACATATTTTCGAAGCTTAAGCAAAGTCAACGTGGTTCCTTTCAAACAAGTATTTGGTTCTGGTTTCATTCAGTCCGAGTTTACCAAAGCTGTTACTGTTCGTATTTCCGACCACCAGTCGGAAGTAAGGCGATTCTGACACGTTTTAATCATTCTATCTTGGACCTTAGTTTGTACGAATTTACTCGGATTAAACTAACAGCTAAAACACTTTAAATAATCGTTATCGTCGTTGTTTTGTTAAGCCTTCATGCATTCAATATCTCATATGGAATCTAGTATTATTGTTTATGTCAATGCAAACTGATATGCATGTACTCTAGAGGATATATCAGTCAAAGCTTATAAACATTTATACAATCTTATATTTTGGCAAAGGCATATTTCGTTGTGTGTAGTCAGATAATATTTTGACATTGACACTTTATTCTATTCTACGTAGCAGACAATTGTTTACGTAACCCAAAAAAACTTCTTACCATATTTGTTTCTTGTGTCAATCATTTGAGAAGCCGTGAATCGAAATAAGGAAGAAAATACTTGTTAAGTTGTACACTGATCTTTGAAATGTCTTAAAACAGTTTGTATATAACTGTTATACCCTTTTACACAGTAAGATAAAACATAGGTATCATTTATAGTATGTTTATTTACATACTGGTTTAAACATAGTTTCTTTCCAAGACTGGTTACCATGTTAAGAATTACATATTTACAAAATAAACAGAATACATAATATTATATGACAAAAGAATCGGACCCGATAGCTATAGCTTATCAAGCTTATCTCCTATATTTTTTATTTTTTCTTTGTAAATACAGTTTCAAAGCATTGTCAATGCTTTAATAGGACAAATATTAATGACCTTAACGTGAAAAATATGCATATAGTAGTTAACTGAGGAGTAGAAATTTAAACAACTCAGAAGAAGAAAGGAAGATGTAAGATACTGAATACGTTGGCAGTTCTTTTTAAGCGAAGACATGTCAAAATAAAACTTCTGATTACACGTCGAATATAGGATCCTAATTTAGATTCTAAAAGCTTGCTGGAAGGGACTTCAGAGTTCGTGACAGCGAATTAACATACATGGTATTTTTTCCTGTTTTAATTTCATTGAACAAATATTAATTTCCGATCGATCCATACTGCGTATTGTATCCTCACGTATGGACTGACTTGTCGTCATTCTAGTTCCGTGATCCAATGAAGAAATGCCCTGAAATTCGCAGAGTATGCCCTTAAGCAAGCGGCAATACGACTTTTAGAATTCGTTTTTACAACTCATTTAGATATTATTTGGACAACCTAATCAGTGAATCGTTATAATTTGTCGCACAAATAAGACAGACCGAAATTTCAAACCCCATTAATACTGCAAGGCGTACTAACTTTTTCACAATTAAAGAAAATATATACAGTTGCTACTTCCATTAGACATAGCCATGTTAGTATCCAATTAAATAACGTGTACGAGCATTCACAAGTAATTAACAGTTGCTATGTGGTACAATCATTAGGTGCACCACATCGGCTGTTTAATCTCTACAGTCAGACATTAGTTTTACCTTCTTTCTGATACTGATACATACAGCTGATAAATAGTCATAAAAACATATACATTGTACATAACAATTTTCATGTGAATTTTTGTTGTGGCAAATAGCAGACACAGAGTTTGGCAAAACTGTAGTTTTCCATGCCGAATATATTAAATTTAATGTCAAAAATAATAACTTTGAAATTATAACAAACTTAGTGATTAACTACAAATGTATGTCTCCAAATCTAGACCTTTACCAAAATTTCGGATATATAACAGCGTTCCAAGTCGGAAACATCGGAATTGACCTTATACTGTATTATGTTATTGCACTTTGCATTAGTTTATACAAATTTATTTTAACTCGATTGCAAAGAAAGCTTGTAGCTTATCGAGTCCCTCTCGAGTTGTCATATGAGGAGGTACGTTGCATTGTGACATGCTCGCGGCATTCGTATTGTTCTTGAATACACCCACTTCCTTCCCGCCCCCGCATCATCCTACATAACCCGATACATTCCATTGAAAGATTAGTCCAGGTTTACTTGACATCATCCGAACTTCTTTCGTGTATGCAACTCATACATGAACTCTGTATTATTTCCTCGTACGTTTCGCGGCAGTTTTTATCTGGAAAAAAGGCCGATATTTAATTTAAGTAAACTAAGGTTTCATAAGGAAGAAGAAACTGAAAAAATATTCGATGAAATATTGAATCCAGCGATGATTGCGAAAAAAATGGTGCTTTTAATGAGAAAGAGTATCAAATTCAGGCACATAAAACTATAGGATATATTCACATTTCAATGTAATATTAAGTTTTTATTGTATAATTAAGTTCCTCTTACTCTCTATATAGTATCGTAATTGGAAAATAAATTTCAAAATGGACGCGATACAACTAATGAATAACATTCAAAGGTCAACAAGGTCATGAAATGTGTCATAAAAGCATAATGATTGACAAGCATAGTTTTCTCAAATTTCTAGCATCTTAAGTAATATATTGTTCATAAGTATATAGTAATTTAAAAAGACCTGGATGGTGTTCTTACTATTTTGCTGAAACAGTAAAAGGTTTAACGTTTATATCTCTGCAGTCTTGCAAAAGTTGCACTTATATCTTGCTAAAGTCTGAATTGTATAACATGTTTAATCCTATTAGATACAGTATGAAAATACTTGCTGAAAATGATACCCATCAGGGTCGTAGTATTGGACCATTAACAACTTTAAAATATCAGCCAGGGATTTGACGGGTATTTTGTCGTAATTTAGAAAAGTTAAGAACACCATGCTTTTTGCCATTCCTTGATTTTATACAACAAGTTTATTACAAAATGCACGCATACATATCGAAAAATGACTTCAACATGCAAAAGAAAATTTACTCACTACTCAAAAATTATGACATATCAAAAACTTGTGTTTTCAAAGTTGCTTAGTACATAAATCATTTAAATCTGTCCATAAGAGCGGCGATGCAATATATACATTATTTCTTACAGTACTCTTCGTGTTTTAAGAATATTTCGTGACAAAATTGTAATATCACCATTTTAAACAGTAATACTACATATTTCGTGACCAAGTTGTAATATCACTATTTCGAACTACGCAGTATTACAACCATATTTTTTGCCCAAATTCTAATACTCCCTATTTCAAAAAGTAATATATTCATATTTCGTGACCAAGTTGTATTATCACCATTTCGAACTACACAGTATTATAAGCATATTTCTTGCCCAAGTTGTAATATCCCAATTTTAAACAGTAATATATGCATATTTCGTGACAAAATTGTAATATCACCATTTGAAACAGTAATGCATTCATATTTCGTAACCAAGTTGTTATATCACCATTTCGAACTACACAATATTATAAGCATATTTCTTGCTAAAGTTGTTACATCCCCATTTTAAACAGTTATATATGCACATTTTGTGACCAAGTTGTAATATCACCATTTCGAACTACACAGTATCATAAGCATATTTCGTGACCAAATTGTAATATCACAATTTCAAACTACACAGTAATATAAGCATATTTCTTGGCCTTGTTGTAATATTACAATTTTAAACAGTAATATAACTTAAAATTAACTCCGAAATGTAAAAGCAATGCAAATGTAATTATGTGAATGGAAACATGCATGTGCTTTTCAAACTAAATGCAAGTTTCAACATTTACATTTATCTAGTACTGTCAACAAATAATCTCAATATTGCTATTAACAGTGGCGATAAAGTTAACTCAGATGAAAGATCATGCGCAAATTTTGGTGATGAAACGTGATTACTGACCGAGACTCCAGTCACCATATAATTTCGTGTTGAAAAAATACTTCTTTGACTTACTGTTCATTCAGATGCCAATATGACAGAGGCTCCACCCATTATATACTCTCGTGTTGAAAAAATACTTCTTTGACTGACAGTTAAATAGAATTGAATTTGCTTTTATTGATGATATGAAAGTGTATAAAGCTGAAATGGTGTATTGGCGACTCTTTGATTTGATTTTCATATTTTGTTCTGTCACGTGACATTTTTAGTTCCGTTACTTTTCCAATTCCATCCGTTAAAGGTGACGCTATGGGGAACATATTTTAAAAGACGGAAAAGTTTTACGTGTCCAGACACTCTAGGTGTGCTGGGATTTAAATCACGATCATTAACTCTTTATAAATGATAATGGTACTTAAGTATCTTGTAAATGCAAGTTATATCTGATATTCACTAAAACTCCTGTCACGTTAAAGACAAATACCATTTTAACATTTACTTCCCAACAGTTTTCTAAACCACCCATTCACACTAGTAAATTGCAATCAGATATAGAACCCGCGAAAATCACGAGCCATTAACACCACCACATGTCAGCGCTCCTTGGAGAATGGCTTAATATGATAATAACTATCTCTTTCTGTGAATTTAGTTATGATGATAAATGAACTTATTTTTTCAAGATATGTGTTGCCATTTGTTTGAATCTCTGTTTACTTTTTTGTCTCGTTTTGCAGACATATCCTTTAGATTATAGTCTCTTTTTTATATTTTAATTGAATACAATGTGATTATATGTCTTGAAATGTCTTGAAATAAATAGCATACATTATTGAATATATTTTCGAAATATTTGCCGGATGAGTGAAGAGCGGAGGCTATAATTGTATTTTAAACGGCCATTGAAACTGCATCGGAAAGGTTTTGCTGAAACAACATTATTCTTTCTTTTTGCACAATTATTCGATAAATGTACGTATGCTGTATACAGGACTAGACTTAAGCCATTGTTAAATATTTTACTTTTTTCAAGTCAGAAAACAGCTTATTATTGATGAAAATTTGAACATTTTTAGTGTTTTTCAGTAAAATGTTTGCTTCCAATTGCTGTTTTTATTTAAACGAATTTTTCATGTCCTGTAAAGATTCTTGCAAAATTATTTGAAAGAAAAAAATAACCTGTAATTAACTTCGACAAAAGATTGCGCCACCATGCGTAAAACTACGCTCCAAGGCGCATGGCACAGAGTTGTCTTCATAGATGTACTCAATTGATGTTACGCAAATCATAAGGGAGTGCAATTTATAAGTAAATGTTACTTCTAAGTAAATAGATGCGCAGAATATGACAACATTGCCTTACTTGGTTTCCATGGTTGTACAAAACAATACGAAGCATTGGCTGTTCTATGATTCGATTCAATTAAAGCATCCACATACAGGTGTCATTTTAACTGCTCTTTTAAATCAATAACCGATTCAAACGTTATGAAAGCTTAAGGCAAGTTGTATCGTACTCAGAAGTTATATTTGTTCATCGCTATCTTTCATTGTTGATATGAAGGTTTCGAAAATATCAGCTGTGTAATTTGCACGGAAACTGTCGGTGCATTTGTGCGATTTTTAAAAATCTTGTCTGATGTGTCTACTTTTAAATTGAGACCTTACAACTATAACTAAAAGATTAATAGAGGATGCCTCTGTCCAGCATGCCTTACAATGATGAAAAGTAAATATTGTAAAAACTGTTTAATTGCTGTTTCCCATATAATGACAGATGCCACCAGGTGATGACTGATCGTGTTACAGCATTAGAAAGTCTAGAAACCTAATAGAGTGAGAGATACAGCACGAATGTTGTGTTATATCTACCATTGAATGTTAGACTGCCATCACTGCTACGACACCTAAGACGTACTTGGGCGTATTGAAATGCAGGAAATCATAAAATATCTACTAATCATGAAATTAGCCATATACTCGGAACAATATAAACAATAAATGTAGTCAGCAACTGAATACTGCGCTTAAGGATTACATAACGTGACAAATACATCCAGTTTGCAGTGCCTCAGAAACATTTAGATTTATACATTGCATCCTAAAAACACCGGCTTTACTATAAACTGGATATCTTTGAAAATTGGCATTTTACATAGTTTTGTTTTTTTCTTCAATATTTTACCATTTAGACCTGACCGGACACCTTTCCATATGGTGCAAATGAACAGTCTTGTACACGAAGATTCTTCTTAAATACATAATTCAAAATTTCAACATAACCTTCTTTCTGTGAACATTTTTGTCAGAAACACGGGAAGCAAACATCACCTGGCTGTAGAAGTAGGTAGATCAGTTGCTGCGCTTGTTGCGTGGAGAATTGCTCTTTTCAGATTTATTGAAAGTTATGCCATGATATTTTCCGATATCTTGGTCTATACGCAGCACTCTTCACTCACAATGAATTCGCTGAGCGAGACTGCCTCAATGAATTCAATACTTTGTTAAACAAACTTTAAAGAAAGACGGTATTAATAAACTAGTTAGTGACTCAGCACCATTATGCAAAATGACAAGAGTGAAAAAAATGCTTTGACTTGTCTGATTTTATGATGACACTCCACAAATAAAGTTACACTGCATGCATAGATGGGTTTACGATATAGAAAACGACTTTAAAAAATCGGGAAAAAATGAAAGTGGAAGTTATAGAAAATTTCATACTAGTTTTAATTTCTTAATGGCTGTATCATTCTATACATGACCATTTTCCTATTTATTTTGATGGTTCTTTGAACGTAATTTGTACGAAAAACAATACTTGGGTTGTAGTGCCTGCACAATTGGTTCTGTCTTCATACATATGAACATTCTTATTTACGTACGTCGAAAAACTGCATCAAGCTCCAGTGTCTATATAATAAATGAAATGCAATATAACAGCGTGTACATTACACTTTAGATTTCAAAGGTTTTGTTTGTCGGCATAACATTTTACTCACGGCAACTTCTATATTTTACACTGACCGGTTAAAGAAACGCAACTTTATCTTAAAATGTACTATGTAAAAGGACAACGTAAAAGATAGTTGTAAACAAAAAAATTAATCGACACAATTTGATGGCCAACTGAGCACCTGTCAATAAAAATGTTACACAATTTGTTATTTTTACTGATTACGGATAGTTACGTGTCCGAATACAATCATTTTTGACACTATGAGGCGTTGCGGAATGTCTTGCCATCTCACTTTCAACACGTCATAGAGTTCCTGATGTTTCTGTGGTGGCTTATGGTATCGGCAGACACAGCTACTGCGCTCAATTAGACCGAGGTTGGGTGAGATGGCCATTCCGGCACAAACTGAAAAAACAAAACAAATTGCCCCAAGTTTTGAATGATATATTATTCCACGGACAAGAAATTTAACTTTACAACATGCACACATTCACGAAAATTGTGTGCTGTCAAAAATAAACTGTGAAAAATTGTTACATTTATTTTACCTTACATTATACTAACTGTGAGGCAGCAATTGTTTTACTTAGACCAGTCGACCTCACCCGTTCGCCGGAAACGTTAATCTAGATATATATACATCATATTTTGTCATGTTAAATTATTTCCTTTTCAGGAGAAGGTCTCATGAAAAGAAAATCATGCTTAGCTCAAAAATGGCGCTCAGCTTTTCATTTCATCGAAGGTGAGTAAATTACTCTCTCTAACCTTAACTCCAGTTTGTTATTAAATGTACAATGCAAATGGTTTAGTAAATTAATTTAAGAAATTATGTTATATACGACAATAAACCAGATGATTTTCAGTGTTAATTTGATCACGATACGCAAACTTCTCATATATATATAATTTTGGCAGAATGATATAAAATGCAAAACGTTAAATTCCGTGCCAAATAAAATATGATACATTATTTTACAGAATATTATATGATTACATTATTTTACAGATCAAACATACGTCTATGACAAAAACATGGTACTTAATATGCTTTACATTAGATATATAGAATACTAGTCCGAAATATAGACGGAAAATTTGGTGCGTAACGGTCTCTTTGCAGTTTAGCCACATGCAGTTTACTGGGATGCCATTAGAATAGGCATTTGATACTAAGCTATTGTCTGCGATATACTCGGTACACTGACTTTGAATCTTTACAACTGGGTGTCAAAATCTTTGGCCAAATCTAAGATATAGCAAATAAAGAGTTCCTTATTCATCATCTGCTAATTGAAGCTAAGTAAAATATTAAGAACGATTTAATTTTTCTGGACCACCTAAAGTTATTTAAATTAAATATAACACGGTGTCAATATAAAATGGTAAACATCCACTATTCAGAAAATATTTGAAACAAGTTTTAAATTATATGTGTAAATGGACTGTTTTAAATTTTGGTACATCATTAATCTGAGTGTCTGAACATAGCTAGAGCTTTTCTTAAGTATCTGTTGATAAAGCTTTTTGAGTTAAAAGACATTTCATAAATTCTTTCCATAAATCTTGAAGTTAAAATTTTACCCGCACTTAAAGTACGGAGTGATCTCCTTTCACATGCAACGATGAGACACAATGCAAACCTGCACAAATGCTAAGACACGCACACCATTTCCCGTTTACAGATTCAACATCTCTGTCTGAAATATAATGTGAATCAAGACAATTTTACTGTAAAGTTTATATAGTAGCTCTCGGTTTTCATCTTTCCAAACACCACGTGAGCACGACGAATCCCTGATAACCGATATATAGGTTAGGATTATGCATTTCTCTTCAATGAAAATCTAATGGATGTTTCAGAATTCTGTTATCTATTTGGTAGAATATTTGCATATCATACTCTTATTAAAGTGCTGTGCAAATTCTGATTCTCATTCATATAAAATATATGTATTTATTAAAGCATAGCTGATCTAAGCAGAACTGTTGGGATGGGGCATAAACCTGCTTCTTTTACACTATCCCTAACTTGTATTAGAGAACACGACCTACTTTTCAATAAACGTTCATTAGAACCACCTGTGGAGTGAATGCTTCTAACTAATATAAAAAGAATCCTCATATCAACTTCTTGGAAAGAAAATAATAGCTGCTCTTTTTAATGATCAGTAATGAAGCACTGGGTTATAATCAGCCTTTATGAGTTATGAGTGACGGTGGTTTCATGTGCTGTTCACTCTCTCCACACAGCCATTCTCTCGTGGAAACTTCATATTTATGACCGGAAACATCAATGCGAGCAAAATATTCAGACAATCAGATAATGTTGTAATATTTCATATTATTACAAAGCACAACCGGTTTCATTTTAACCCGAAATGATAAATTTGTATCTCACCAATCAGACCCAGTGCAAAAAACTTCGACTTTATTATGTGGTTTACCGCAAATATGTTCTGTAGATTCTTTGATGTTTTATACTTACATCAAATGATTGTCTTTCTTCATCCATATCACACCTTTTCATATGTCTTTAACTAAATAACCCTAAGCAGTCCGGCTTAACGCACACAATATTTTTTTTTATAATTATCATTTCTGCATGTTTTAGGATTATTTTAACCACCAATAATACTATAACAGGGCAATAGAAATATCTTTCAACGCGGTTACGATCGTTCCTGCAAGCAGATGTTGAGATTTGCTATTCTAAGTAAACCACTAACACAAAAAAATCTTAATGTGTCTGCAAATGTCAGACGTTTAATACGAAATCTTCCCCACAAGCGGTGATTAACAGTATACAGAAGAAATTAAAATTTTATTATCAATGCGATAATCCGTATGAACATATTTGTTCATACAAAATGATATTGGTTAGATCTCACAAGTTAAACAGACACGAAGCTCATCTGGAAAGTGCAAGACATCTACAAGAAAACTGTTGTAATTTTTTTTTTTTTAACAAAAGTCTGCGCTATAAGAACACACAATGAGCACCCCCAGCTGATCTTATCGAAACGAAATATAAGACCAGTCTGGATTTAACATGACATTTGAAAGAATAAATTGATTTATTTTGGTACAAGTGAAGACCCAGCTATTCACCCTTTGTTATAAACAAAAAGTGAAAGAAGTCTTTAATACATAGGTCTAAGTTTAATACAGTATAACATACTGTTCATAGTAAATTCAAAAAATAAAGTTACGAAAATACAATAGTTTATCGAAATATCTCTATCGATATTTTAGATTTTATTTAATTAATTAAATACTGTCTTTTGCGTTCTATATAAAAAGATGCAAGTTGTCGAAATCTTTCATTTTTCATTTTTCTGACAGTTCATGTAATTATGCCAAGCGTGTTATTAAGTAATAAACTTATTAAAAGTGCATGTACTTGAACATTCAGGAGCAATCAAGTTTCGCACCAAGTAACACACTCTTCGTTCACATATTGAATTAAGACAATACCACAGGCTTACTTCATTTATACGTCTGAATTTCTCTACCACAGTTTTAGAGATAGTGCTGTAGGCAGTAAAAGTTAATCACTAGAATGTAAGAAATTAGGTTTCGAGCTTTGCAAATTCCACCCACGCAGTAAGCCATTCAACATTAGAAAAAAGGGGATCGTTAAATAAGATTGTTTAAACTTGACTGTGTAGTACTTTCAATAATGTTATATTTAAACTGTAGTATTTACTCGGTCATAGCAGAACCTTATACGACATCCCGATTTTCACAAACGAAGCTTTCCGGACACAAACTGAATTAGCCTTCCCGTCCCGTCCCCCAAAATAACGAGTAAAAAGAAAAGAAAACCCAAGAGAAAGTAGCATGGGAGTGGTCCCAAACCTTGGGTGGGGGCGTTTCCATGTTTTCAAATGATTACATGTAAACACTGTCTGTAAACGGATTATTCTTGTTTAATTCAGTGTCTACTATGGCGTATTTTGCTTCCAATATTCTATTAATCATATTTGCGCTTGTGGGTTCTATTTTTCATCATTTACGTTCATTCAATCATGTATACGGGCAAACATAAAGATGCAAATGCCGATGTCCCCGTGATTTTTTCTTTATTAGCCATTAAAAATATCTTTCCTAAAAGTACTTTCCAATATCAATTAACCAACACCGTTTCTTGCATAATATGTTCTCTTGTTTTCTTGCAAATTTCGTTTGAATCTGTTTTACTGGACTTCAAAAGGTTGCAAAACTCTTTGAAGATTGTAAAGTTTGAAAACGTACCATGCATGAATACTTGTGGCGATTTTCCCCAATAATTTCCAGTTTAACATTAAAGTCCCACGATCACATTTACAAATAGCTCTCATTTTATCAAGAAAGATGTCTTACTGACAGAGAAATGACCTTTATTTGTACCAAAAACATCCCTAACTCTGCTTCTTAAATTAATCTTTACATATAAGAAACATAGTGCAGTATTTTTTTCATTTTTTTGAAGCTATACCCATAATTAAGCA
>JAUMHA010368434.1:0-13531 GCA_032359765.1 Saxidomus gigantea | reverse complement strand
ACATCGACCAATGACATATTTATTGTGAAATATTGCAGTACACGTACATATAAAGGTTACAAATGCCAACCACGAGAAATTTGTAAACATCAAAGAACATATATTACTCTGTCAGGACGCACTTTTACTTAAAGAAGTTACTATAGTAAGTTTATGGCATGAATAAAATAGAAATACAACACTCAGCACGATGTTAGTCTAGGATAGTTCAGCATGTGCAGACGTATTGCACCATGTACTGAAAGCTAATACACCAGTTTAACTATCCAAAAGGTTAATTACATAGAGTGTGTTGTTTTTCTATTGGTTGAATGTCCGTTGAGTTTGCAAAATTATGTAACCACTTTAATAAACTTTGAGTTTACGATTGTAGCTTGATGTTGTATATCTTTTACCAGCTTATCGGGTAAATGATCGTTCAAATATTATGTTGTATTAATTAAATTTAATTTTACACGTTTGATAGACACAATCAAATCTGGTAAAGGAGGGATAGCAGGAAAAAAATAAGACAGGTACAAATAAAAAATTAAAGCGAATGTAAGTATCAAAACAACGCAAATGCTTCCTTGTTTGTATACATCAGTGATTCGTTAAACATATTTCTGATCGTATCGACGTTTGCAAAACATAATATCTTGGCAATAGACGCTTACATCATTGCAATCATTTCTTTGCATTACTGTAAACATTTCGTTAGTATAGACGCTTACATCATTGTAAATATTTCTGTTGGTAACGAAGCTTGGGTCATTTCTGTTGATACAGACGCTTGCGTCATCGCAAATATTTCTGGAAGTATAGACATTTGGATCGTTGCGTGGATATAGCCATTTCTATAATTGCAAACATTTCTGTGGGTAAAGACGGTTGTACCATTGCAAAATAGACACTTGCATCATTGGACATATTCTATGTGTATAGACGCTTGCATCATTGCAAACATGTCTGCTGGTTAAGAAGTGCACAAATAACTGTCAGCTTACTGTTTCTGTTTCCCTTCCTCACACTTTGCCACGCTACTTCATACTATAGCACTATCACAAACAGTCTATGTCATTAAACTACACTTACTTATAGAAATTAACTGTCACATGTCCAACAGGTAAACAAAGTGCAAGACCTTACATCTTTTGAAAAATAAAACAACACCAACAAATTAATTAAGGGAGACTGAAAAATATTATACAATACCTTTGTGAGGAATTTGGCGTATTTTTATATTTTCGAATAAAAGTCAAGGCACGAAGTTGTGACGTCACAACAATTAAATCATTTGTTTTCCGACCTTTCGTGTTTTCGCACCGATCACACGAAAACTCGACAAATCATCAATTTCGACTTAACGTGACTTCGTCCGCAGTTCACAAACACACGAAAGGCTGCTTCGAAAAACTTATGATGTGTCGTGTGTTCACGTCGTCGTTATCAAAGACGCAACAAAAGAAAGGCGACACAGCTTTTTAATTCAACAGACACGCTTGTGTTTTTTTTATTTTTTATTTTTTGTGTCTTCGTGTTTTCTTACTACGTCTGAACAGAAGATTTATTTGTAGCAAACACAAATATGAATAATAAACGCTATTTTATGAAACTATTTCAAATACATTTCAACCGACATAAATCACGGAATTAAAATACGAGACGTACATGATCTTAACACATAATTTCACCACATAATCAAAACGTTATGAATATGAGACGTACTTGATCTTTGTTAAGATTTTAAGACACTGACATGAGAAACGTGTATGACTCTTATAAACAATTTAAACACATTATCAAGGCATTGAAATAATAGAAGTACATGATCTTAGTAGACGTCAATAGAATAACATTTTGATAAACAATGTTCGTTACATATATAGGACATTTAGATATGAGATCTGCATGACCTTGATAAAGAATTTCATAATAGTGAACTGGAGTAGGAGTTACACTTATGCCGTTTATTTCCGATGAAAAATTAAAGGGACATACCCTATAACTGATGTCAAACTAAATAACCTCCAAAACATAAATAATAGAGTCTTTGGAAATATTATAACTAAACGTTAATGTTAAGATATACTGCAGTACCGTAAACCATTCAATAATCTATGTAGAGTTGTTGTTGTACAATTAATTGGTGGATGCGATTTATTACAGAAAGCATCTATATTGATTTATTGTGGTAAAATGAGGCATTTTTCGCCATAGAGTCTTCTTTGAAATTGTATTTATTTATCAATTTACGTTTATTGAACACATAATCTATGTTTCGAGAATAAAATCTGCTAGATCTAGGGAGTGCCCCTTTTAGGTCTGCTGTACATATGACAAGTTATTTTTTTTATAAATCACGAATTATTTGGATTCAACAACTGCATGAACTACTCTTTTAGAAAAGGCAAAACATCTGCAAAACGCCCTTAATTTTCCAGGACTTGAAACACGTTTAGGCTTTGTATCATTTGCCCTCATTAGTAAGAAAATTAAATATCATATTTTAATGTTTGTCTTCAAAGCTATATGACTTAAAATTAATTCTTCTTACTATAAATAAATAATCATTCTGGGAAATAGTCTGTTTTGAATTAAAGGTCGCTTAAGCCACCTCGAACTTTGTAAATCCTTTGGATGTTATCATGTATAATGACAGGAAAATGTCACACTTAAGTCTACGGTTTGTGAACAAAAGTATTTTAATTATCTTAAGTATGGTCCAATCAGTAATACATTTAAATACTGCCACCGCAGTATAATTAACAGAATGGCGAGTACCAGATATTTAAATGCAACAGTGTTCCCACATATGGCTGTCTCACTCTAAAACCCGAGGAGACCCTTCTTATCTGGAAAAAAAGGTTTCCGTGATCAAGCCCTGTTACATGCCTACAGAAACCAGGCTTTATAGGATTAGTGGTTTAATCTAAAATCTAAATTGAGATTGTTTGTTACCCAATTAATGATTTACCGCATTAACCCCGGCAGAATGACATGTGCTTTACCAAGGCTCGTGACTGTGCCGCAGGACCCGGATCTGTCAGGCAACTCTAGTCCATAAAGCGTCGCTCTTTTCCCTCAATGCTCATTCCGTGTCTCAAGAGAGAGCAATCCGATAACCCGTTTGTTTGAACTTCTAAAATACAACATACTACAAAATTAGACATTTATTGTTGTCGTCTCATTCTAAAGTAACGTCTGATTCAGCTTTGGGGTATTTCATTAACTGTATTGATATGGATTATAAATGAAATGATTTTAATGTGAAGCAATATTTATCAATTTAATCTTTTTCAGTTATTATTAAAGTTGCGAGTAACTTGCAAACATTGCACGTGTTTTACGGACTGCCTTTGCAAATTAGTATTGTGAAAAAAACAAACAATCAACGCTACGCTTTTGATCTGCAGTTAGAGTAACCCGATTGAACAAAACTGGTGTCTAAGGCCATCGGTTAGTGCGACTGTACATCTCATAACTGGTACATGTGTCAGCAGTTATAATAGATTGCAATTTAAATGCACCATTTAGCATTTTATGGTATTAACGCACGCAGATTATAAAATATAGGTTCAAATGAGTCGTTTTCAAGAAAAATCGTGATCAGGTATGTCATAAAACAAGGACACGCTGTGTTTAACGAGTACTTATTTACCAAATTACACCTTTTCGCTATGCATCCGCATTGAAATAAGTCCAGCAGTAAAAGAGAGAGAGAGAGAGAGAGAGTTGCTCTTGATAACTATGCTGATAATGGCAATATCGAAATTATACTGCATGTGGACCCCGAATAGTCTACGTACATAATATTACATTCCACAAATGAAAATTCTGCGAAAATTATTCAGTTTTTATAGACGCATAATAGTTGTATGTTAACTTTATATTGCTTTATACGGGCCCAGTGTTTAAATCTTCAGCCAAAAGATCCAAGGGTCGCAAGGGCAAACCCACTTGGAACTACCAAGATACTGTTTAATTTTAGAAATTGCTTTTATATTTTATGTTTTTATGTATCATTTTGGAGAGATTAGAAGTGTTTCACAAGAAACTGTGGGCTAGCAGCTTTAATAAAAGACAACATTAGCTCGCTGATTTGCATGTTTACAATTTATACTTAAAAAAAAAGAAGATATTTACAATTTAAATTAGACAAGACACTTATCATTTTACTATGTACGCCTTTCTTTTTCGATATAATTCTGTCACCGTGTACTCGCCTGATGGATCACAGTAAAGAAATGAAAGCAGTATTTCAGTACTTTACAAATTGTAGTGGTAGCCAAATGTCATTATTTGTGTTTTTAATATTTTACTATAATGAATTATCACCAGCAATGATCAAGCATGAAATGTGACATTTTAACATCTTCCAAGATTGATCTCTTTCGTCTTTATCTGAAGCTATTTTCTAGTACGTGGGTACAGTTCTGTAACGTGTTTTACATACAGATATAACACGTATAAGGACGGATTTTAATCCTTTCAAAATGACACGCTAAACAGCCGTTTAAATAATTTGTGAAAACTGCAACCTTTGAACTGTTTGTGGCAAAAGGTTCTGCCTCCGTGACCAGTACAGATTATGGGTCTGCCTTTTTGACCAGTACAGATTACGGTTGTGCCTCTGTGACCAGAACAGATTATGGTTCTGCCTTTTTGACCAGTACAGATTATGGTTCTGCCTCCGTGATCAGTAAAGATTATGGTTCTGCCTCCGTGATCAGTACAGACTATGACTCTGCCTCTGTGACCAATACAGACTATGGTTCTGCCTCTGTGACCAGTACAGACTATGGTTCTGCCTCCGTGATCAGTACAGCATATGGTTCTGCCTCTGTGACCAGTACAGAATATGGTTCTGCCTCCGTGATCAGTACAGACTATGGTTCTGCCTCTGTGACCAGTACAGACTATGGTTATGCCTCTGTGACAAGTACAGAATATGGTTCAGCCTCTGTGACCAGTACAGACTATGGTTCTGCCTCTGTGACCAATACAGACTATGGTTATGCCTCTGTGACAAGTACAGAATATGGTTCAGCCTCTGTGACCT
The DNA here is from genome assembly GCA_032359765.1 of Saxidomus gigantea. Taxonomy (NCBI): domain Eukaryota; kingdom Metazoa; phylum Mollusca; class Bivalvia; order Venerida; family Veneridae; genus Saxidomus; species Saxidomus gigantea. The sequence continues at coordinate 8,490 of JAUMHA010368434.1, read as the reverse complement.
GTACAGACTATGGTTTTGCCTCTGTGACCAGTACAGAATATGGTTATGCCTCTGTGATCAGTACAGACTATTGTTCTGCCTCTGTGACCAGTACAGACTATGGTTTTGCCTCTGTGACAAGAACAGCATATGGTTATGCCTCTGTGACAAGTACAGAATATGGTTCAGCCTCTGTAACCTGTACAGACTATGGTTCTGCCTCTGTTACCAGTACATACTATGGTTATGCCTCTGTTACCAGTAGAGACTATGGTTATGCCTCAGTGACAAGTACAGAATAACGTTCAGCCTCTTTGACAAGTACATACTATGGTTCTGCCTCTGTTTCCAGTACAGACTATGGCCAAATCCCCAAAAAGAGTCGAAAAACGATAAGACCAGCTTTGATTTCTGAAATGGAAAAACATTTTTTCTTCTGCTAAACGGTTTTGGGGTAGAGGCAGCTTCCTGCAAATAGTAAATTCAGAACCAAACAGCCTTTGATTGCAAAGAACGGACAGACGATACCAAGAAAGAAGTAGAACTAAAAGAAAATATTCATGTATTTTGTTTACCCCTTGTTTGCTGTTAAAATGTCAATGTACCTAGTTTATCGTTTGAAGGTCTTTGCATAGAATGAAATGCTAGGTGGTATCAAACATTTCCGTCTAAACGTTTTGTGCAGTATAGTTTAACAGTTTTAACTAGAATGTCATTAAAGCAATACTCCTTTACTGACATAAACTGTTTTATTCGTTTTTGAAAAAAAATTATATAGTTTATTCATATTAATTTTATATATGCACACATGCATTAATCATATTTATATTTATAACAAAAACATAATTAGTTGGGCTGAATGTTTTCCCTTCCTAACTCATATCAATTATTTGCGAATGAATAACGGAAAACAAAGTTTAACTACTTTTCTTATTTAGTTCAAAAGTATAAATAACTGTTTTACACTAGATATCACAATTAACATGAACATGCAATATCATTGTGTCTATAACTTCCGGATGTACATGAATCAAAAACAGAAAAAAATATGAGTGATCATTCTTCAGAAGATATTAATGATGTTGAAGCGACTTTTTGCAACTCAATTGCCGCTTATGAACAAGAAACTAGAAAACAAAAGCGCTATACTGTAAAACCATTGCCGCCATTTGAATGATGTTTTCTAATCCTTCACCCATTGTGATAACATTAAAATTCAAAATATTATGCATGAATTATGATTAAATAAGCCATTTGTTGTTATACGATGCATTATTTTGAGTTATTATGATGCATATTGCGAGTTTTTACAGATAACCGCCAGACAGGTAGCACCGTGTCGAGACATGTATTGTGAGGGGGGAATACGTTATAGTCGTGCACGTATTTTTACTGCTTTAACCTATAAATGAAGAAATACATATTTAGCATGGATTACAACGGTAAATGTAGAGGATGTCACACTTATCTCAAGCAAATAAGAAATGTGCATTAATTTTAGCGCAGCTACCGCAACACCTTATTGGGGAAATACACTCATCACCAGTTTTTTAAAAAGATTATATCAAATAGTCTCCCCTGATTATACCTTGATTAACTACGAAAAATGTCTAATTGGATTGTCGCCCTTAGAAAACGACCTCAGGAAACGTGTGATTGGTATAGGATTATTATGATTTGACAAGTGGGTGAAGTTCACTGCTGCTACCACAATCGGCTCGATTTATTTTTGTAAAAATAATCATACTTAGTCTATTGGGTACTCTGTGGAAGGTACTGTTTTTGAAATACGGAAGTTGCTTGAAACAAGCTTTTTATTTGAAATGTGCACATATGCACCAAGGATACTCCCGGAAAACACCTTCCTGGTGAGGACAGTCTCACTTACCAAAAAATGCCAACGGTAACACCTGACCCCAGTCACTCTTTTAATTTAATGGTTTTGTCCTTTGTGTCTTTTAACCTTTATGAAATTGAATTTAATTAAATGCAAACAAAAACATTTTTTACGTTGTAAATTAACCTTAACCGTATTCAGGACTATTCTATTTCGAGTATTTAGAGACAGAATAAGAGTATTTCATATGCCATGTAGTAGCAGCAACTATCTAATTAACACGGTGTTAGTCTAATCTACGAAATAAACAAACTATGATGAGGAGATTGCGTGTGAGTTTTAATATGAATGGCACAGTTCACTGGGCGATAAAACAGTGTTGCCTTTTTATGACGTTTTAGAGCAATAGATTTTCTTTTAATCTTTACATTATTTTCTAACAAAAAGACGTGATGTCAAGTTTTGTCTATGCATGTGAAGTATTAATTGCTTTTCAAGCAACGCTTGGGATACTATTATGACTGGACCAGAAGAGTTTGACTAAGGCAAAAAAGGAAATAGGTGATAAAACTGTCAGCGTACTGCATAGTAGGTAGACTTCATAAAACCTCTGAAATATTGTGTGTGTTTGCAGACATATAGCAATGCCAGCACATGCAATTCTGTACACGCTAACATTTTGTTTATCTGTACTTTTTTGGCACTTTTCTTTAATTTGGTGACCGATCTTCTTTATTTAGTAATTACACAAAATGTAATTGGAACACTTGTCATCGAACAATGCTATAGAATAACGTTCGTATTTAACCCTTACCGTGCGTTTTTAATTTCAATTTGGACGGTACCAATAATAGTCCTTAAAATTACTGGCTTAATAGCCAACCATGCAAAATAATATTATAACAGTATTTCTGTTCTAAAGGTTTAAAAAATGGATCTGCCAGGTTAATCACTCTCGTGAAAAGTTCGTATATCCGATTATGCGGCTCCAACTGTATGTAACTTAGATGTATTTATTTGCTCACACAATGCAAATTTGATTAAACAGTGCTTTTGCAATGGCAAACGACTTTCTACAATGCCATGTGGTCTTTTGAAGAAAATATGGTTTAGGACATACATGTATACACAATAAACAACATACTGATGTGCTTTTGAAGCATTATTATAATATATTTTGCAACACGGTAAAGTAGATTTGCAAGTGACTTCTTAATTAGAAATATGTAAAGTTTTTGCAACAGTTGTACCGCAAGTATACTGCACAAGTGATGGAATGATAAGTACATATTACTGTGTAGTTCGCAACGTTTTTGTAACATAAATAGTCATTTTAAAACAAATGTTTTCACTCCCTGATATAACCTAACGCCGATAACATATTTAAGTTCAAAATTATAGTACGAACAAGAAGACACTCGGCAATTTTTGGCGGTTAAAACAACGACGTCAGAAAATCCTTATGGTAATGGAAACGTGGAGAGCTTTAACATAACCGTTCATGGAGATGTTGCAACATAAGTCCTGTTGTCAGTTTAATGCAACGCTGATCTTATGCTACAAGTTTTCTTTTCCATCCTCTTCCTTTGTATCTATTATTGAATAAGCCATGTCAGAAAAAAATAAAACATACGTTGTCGTCACACACACCGTTATAATTTATTGCCTTTGAATTTGTGAATTGGCATTGAAATATCACTTATTCATTCATAATTCGGGCATATTTCTGTGTAAGGAGTTGCCGGTATATGTGTAATTTTCAGTTATTTTTTAATGAAACGGTAAATAGCAAATGTATTAAGCATATATTTCAATCCGAACCTAAACTCTTTGTTGAGTATTACATCTCACAAACTTGATCATCTGACCAAAATTAACTAATTGTTTTGTGTCTTACAAAAAATTAACATATTGAAAGAAATGACAGCAAACTAGCTTAGACACGATCAAAACTATTCCTAAAACATGTTTTGAAAAACACTAAATGCATAACACACACGCACACACACGCAGGCACGCGCACGCATTCATGCAAATATAAAAAAGAAAACGGTGTAAGTAGAAAGTTTTGTTGGGGACACGTTAAGCGCTGATTAGTATCAAAGTTACAATTTGCATTGTAATGTTACGAGCGTCTTTTGCCATTTACGAATAAAATACAAAACAATACATAAAGGAAATATCCGTTTTGTTCACCTGTAAAAGCTATTACAAAACAGACATGCGATAAGAAAGATGGTGCCACAACACGGGTGCTGCAACGAAATGGCAATATGTTTGGACAAACCTCAGGCTATAGAACCTTTTTAACATGAAAAGCGCACGCGCGAAACACGTTTTATATGACACTTTAATATTTCCCCCCATTTTAGAAATTGATAAATCAGTTCTCGCTAATATCAATTCCTCATTGTTAATTTTTATGGATACATCTTGTTGTCGGTAGGTGGACACATGCATTTAGATCATCAAACATAGCATGTCACGTTAATTGACAGATTATTGAAGACCGACTATTGAAAGTCAATTTGTAGCAATATCGTAAAACCTTTTCCCAATTTTGAGATACTCTGATAAGAATTAGATTAAAACTTTTGTGCTTAACATAGTTGTAGTATGATCGGCCACACACCTTGTTGTGGAAACTGTCCGTATCCATGTGTCAGATGTGAGCTTAAACACGGTTTTAAAAGTATTTCATATATATGTATAGACGGACAATTTACATCGCCACCACCAGGTAGACTCCCATTTCTTCCTAAGAAACTTAAGCCAGTCCCACATGGAAAGAGAAGTCGGTAGCGGGGCACGCAGTTATGGCCCTAAATCAATTAGAAATTAAGTTATTACAAGTCAGAAAATAACCACATGATCACGGAGGTGTGTTGCAATTTCAAAAGAATAGTTTTCAGCGTACATAGACTTTCTGGCTTAGTGCCAATCTTAAGCACTGTCAACATTTTCATACAACATGTACAATACTTTTACAAGCCAACACTTACCAACACCAAACGGGAGAAGGACCATTCGATGAAGATTTGTGTCCTTTTATGTTTCAATAAAACAGTCTTCAGTGTGTTAAATGGATTGTTTATGGCGCGAGAGGTAATTATGATGTATGACAAGCATATTACCGATGTAATAAACATGTCCAATTAGTCTCAATGACCAAACAACATTTCAACGCTTCGAAGGTCAAAAGTACAATCAATTAGAAACAGTTACAAATGACATAGTGGGTGTTTTGTTCAGCAGTAATTGCGCATACAGGTGTGTGTTGGTACATGTTACCGGCCACATATTTGTTAGGGGAAATCTCTGGAATGTATTTGAAACATGAATCTGTTAGAAATTATGACACGTCAATTTTTTTCCAAAAAAAAAAATGCGATGGTATTGTATTTTATACATACTTACGTATGCAATGTATGTTCAAAATGTGATATACAGGAATGGCAGACGCATTCAGAAATTTATCCTTCATTTTTAATCTATCCACTTTGTGAATATTGAATCTCCAGAAGCTGTGATTAAGTTATAGCGCTATATATATCATTGTGAAAATTACCGTTACTTTTAGGGTCATCCGGCATGAAATACCGACGGCGCCTGTCCTGTACAGTGTTTTTTACGTCCTAAATATAGATAAAAAAAAGAAAGGATTATGGGATACGCAGGAATTTCATTCGGAGACGCGTGGTGTAATATTTGGCACCACTGAGCCTTATGTAATTGACATAGAGTCACCAAACTTCAGACAATTGTTCTTGTGCACCTGGTTTTTAGTTTACCAAATGGAGAGTGTATGCTTTATAAGGACTGGGTCCAGCTGCATTTTTTTGTATTGCAATGATATACGGTATAGTAGGTGGTCGTAAATGTTACGAGTTCTTCACATTGCCATTTACGATTACGATGAAAGAACTGGAAACCAGCTGTCAGTTCTTTTACCGTAAATTCAACGGTAATTTGTTTACGTGAACGTGAAATGTATTTTCTGAAAAGTCACAGAAAACAAGGGGAATTGAGTAAAACATGAAACATAAATCATATCTCCCGTGACATTTATTACGAACTTGATTTGTAATAACATATTTATTTAACAATTATTTAACATCTTTGGGATGACAACTTTACACATTATATATATCACACGAGTTTTTATTACTAACATCACTGTTTTATGCAGCAGCACTTAAAGGTGTTTTAGTCATAAATGTCGGAATATTTAAGTCTGCAATTTTAAACATGTCACATCAGTGGACAAGAGCAGGGTGTTACATTCTAAATAAAGAAAACCTTGAATAATTAACACGACTTTCTTGATAACAGGCAAAGTACGTAGACATTAGTAAGGTTATGGGCGATGTTTACAACCGCGGTAATACTTATATAGCCACCTTGGTAGTCAAGATAGGTGTTACATATGACACTTTTTGTGAGAAGTTTGAGATACAAGTTGACACGTTATATTATCCCGACATGCGCTGTACAGGTGTTTATGATTACAAAGACCAGCTGGAATTATCCTGGAATTACGTGCGAATATTTTGCCCCGTGCTTTAAAGACACTTCGTTTTAACCTGTGTAAATACCAATCCCAATTAAGCAACCACCTGTCTGATGCAACCATCACTAGTGTTTCCCGTTTAATATACCAGTGCACTTATATTAAGCACCTCCTCTAAGTGGCAATTTGTGATGAGGATCCGTTGAACGGCAGTCGAAGAAAGAATAATTTTGAATCAAGATATTGTTGCGAGCACCATAACATAATTACAAATCGATATTAACTTGCGGCGTGTATATAAAATCAAGGTAAATCTATTTATACGCCGAAGGTCAACTTATATGTACACCGCCATGACTGTATTTATGAATCCGGAATACCCCCTACCTAACAGTGACTATAGCATGCTACATTTCAAACACGTACCGTATACAATTTAACTGTAAAATGTGCTGATAACAACTGTAAACTCCGCAATGGGAAAGTAGTGCAAACTAGACTAGATCAAACTGTTGTTTGAATGTAGCATTATTTGTACGATAAGGCCATATTACAAAAAGACTGTACACACAGCTTCAAATATTTGGAGAATATAATTCTCTCTTGTTTTAGAAATTATTGCGCTGTAAATGTCAACTAAAGCTGATTACGGAAAATAATCATATGCATATCATGGAAAAGTACGAATATTTACGAAACGTACGAAGCTCGATATAAGAGTTTGTACTTTGATTTTCAAATTTATGATGTTATCACAAGTTCATTGAAAACCTCATTTATGAACGATTGCATTTACATTCACCTAAAATAAATTTCTTTCACTTAAAGAAATAGAATTTACGTATATTCCCGACATGGATGTCACGTAATAAAGACATTGAAATACAATTCACTCTGTAATTTTCATTCAAAAGATGATGCGACGTTAGTTCCACCAAGCCATCTATAGCTCCCATGCCTTCAGCGCTCACAGCGCTTTTATTATATGCAAAGTCGCACATTCGAGAATCCAAATACGGTTAAAGATACCTCATTTACTGGCACTCAACTTTGTATATGAGTGCAATTTACAGATTAAATTGCGCTATGAAAAGATCGTAAATAGGTAGATTTTGCTGATTTGCATGCGTTAACTTTTGTCCAAATCATTCCGATCGGGTTGCTTCCTTTGTAACTTACTTACGAACCTGCTTACTTACTTAAACACATGCCTGGTTGGTTAATTATTTATGAAGGGATCCCAAAACGGACTGTTTGTTTAAACAGTTCATTCAGCCAACCTGTTTTATCCTGTAACAAAAAAAGTCAAGTGCATTTTTTCTAGGGACATAAAACATCAGTTATCCAGCATCCATAAAAGGGAAAACAGCACTCGCTCATCATGCAAACAATAACAGCATACACAGGAGCATGCTATCTTTGATTCCAATCGAGTAAATGACTTTGTTTGGATAAATCGAATACAAAATGCATAAGAGTACAAGATTTATTTATAGAAGAACAGAGATGAGATAGAGTAATACCAATGTTTCGTTTTGTAAATGAAGATTAATTAACTTCTAGCGGCTCATTAATTGTTTTGCCTCTAAATAATTAACTAAGTCAGTAGTGATTGAAGAGAAGATTAAAGTATTGATATAACTGCCGGAGACGGATGGCGCATACGTTTTTTTATTTGTTTGGGTTTTTCAAAACCGATCAAATATAGTTGTATAGTTTAGCAACAGTAAGAGAGGCACTACTTACACGTTTTCCGCGACTTTTTACCGTTGTCCGAGCTCGACAGAGAGGCACGACTTACACGTTCTCCGCGACCTTTACCGTTGTCCGAGCTCGACAGTGAGGCACGACTTACACGTTTTCCGCGACTTTTTACCGTTGTCCGAGCTTGACAGTGAGGCACGACTTACACGTTCTCCGCGACTTTTTACCGTTGTCCGAGCTCGACAGTGAGGCACGACTTACACGTTTTCCGCGACCTTTACCGTTGTCCGAGTTCGACAGTGAGGCACGACTTACACGTTCTCCGCGACTTTTACCGTTGTTAGAGTTCGACAGTGAGGCACGACTTACACGTTCTCCGCGACTTTTACCGTTGTCCGAGCTCGACAGTGAGGCACGACTTACACGTTATCTGCAACTTTTACCGTTGTTCGTGTTCGAC
>JAUMHA010368423.1:0-13532 GCA_032359765.1 Saxidomus gigantea | reverse complement strand
GTGCGTTTATCGTTCGTGCATTCATCGTGCATCATTCAGATCGTGTATCGTGTAACGCATCGTTCGTTCCGTGTGATAAACGTTGCACGATAGGAATTATATAAAAGAGGTCCGAGATAGTGCAGACGGCTAATCGTGTAGAACGTGTGCACGTTAGCTTAGACCTAAACGCGTATTATTCATATTATTGTTCAAAGATAAACTGATTAAATAGAAAAAAATACATTCTTTCAATTATTTAAACTATCTTTCTGTTACACTTTTTTCTTTTTCTCACGAGAAAATTGTTGGAAGAAGAGATGTTGACTTCCGGTAAAACCGAACGTAGACGTTCTGCATCTCGTGCAAGATTTACACCAGGTGTTATTCGTACCGACACAAAGGATATGGGAATTCACTTATTTGTAAATTGCTTCTGTGTAGACATTCGGTAAAGTGTTCACTGTAACTGTAAAATTATGATAGTGGCTAGATAGCGGATATGCGTCGAATCGGAATTTCCGTGCGATGATTCTTTACAACATTTAATTATAAATGTAATTAGTATGTGTGCCGCTATTCAACTACTTAATTATTCTTATAATATGTTTGGTTCTATTGTAAATTATCGATAATTTAGGACTTTAACGGGGTTCGATTCAGCTCTTACATTGTAGTTGGACATCTTTTAATAAATTTGTTGTTAAGCAAACGAAAATGTCCGAGTAAATCGAATAATCGTTTTTCGCTTCGTTCATCGGGAATAGTGTATCGTGTATCGTTCTTATCGCTCATCATTCATGATTCATTCATCGGTTATCGTGCGTTCATCGTGCGTTCCGTTTGCGTGCATCGTGCGTGTATCGTTCGTTCCGTGTGCAAAGTTATACGTAAGCACCACTGTAACAACATGTATTGAGAATTTGTTTAAATTTTTAAGTCTTTTTATAGGACTACCCTTTGGTAACAAAAATCACTTGGAATTTTTAGGATCATAAGCTTCATGTACATAAAATTTAGATAAATGTGAAATTCATGGTTTATGCCGTCACTGTTGATTGAATGTTTTGTATACAATTCTTAACACCTTGTGGTGTAGCAAGTCGTTTCAAAATATAAATTTGCAAATAGAAAATTAAAAGTAACGTACAATTAAAATATAATTAAACAATTTTGAACCGGATAGAACTTTTGTCCTTAAAGGGACACACTCTATAACTTGTGTCGACTAAATAAAAAACGATTATATCTTTGACCTAAGTCACTATCACATTCACATGTCCACGAAACACTGTTTAGTAATGTAATGTTTGTTTAATTATCGTTTAAAAGACCTATGATTGATTAGGTTTTTTTGTTATTAATTTGTAATATATACCAACACATATGACATTTATCAGTAAGTAAAACCTCAGTAATGGCACCAGTCATAAAGTCCCATTAGCACTTTGGGTGTAAATTTACTTGTAGCTCTTTAATTACCAAGAAGTATTTGCCCGTAAACTATCCTCACGTTGCTTTTCCACTGGAAAGTACGTGCTATAATTTCTACCGGTATTGTAGTATTTGTATAAGTGATATTGGTGACGTCAAACTGTGAAGTAAAATACGGATGTCGACCAATGAAATTTTATGCATTGTATCATTGACTTATCCAAAAAGTATTAATCGAACATGAAAAAAGCATTATGCATATAATCAAACAGTTATGGACTGTTGAAGCATTGGATATTATACAATTACAGACTTAAGTTCGTCCTCGATCAATATCACTTTTTAACAGGTCGGCAAACTATATATTGACCGAAACATTGGTCTAAAATTATTATATCTTATAACTTTAAATTAGTGAAAATATGCAAAAATATAACAGAAATAGCGTCTCGAAGTCCGCGTCGGTCTACATGTTATTTCCCAGGTATTTGCGGACCCGGCACGTGATCGTTATCGGACATTTAGGAATAAGTATTTATGACAGGCATACGATATGATATGATACTCACCAGTATGGATCCATAGTGACCCCCACTATCAACTCGGACAATACTGTCTCTTTTTATGACTATCACATCACATCCAATGACTTTATAATATATGGCTTTAATGTCCGGAAACATTGAAGTATTAATACTTACGAAATATACTTAACATGCAGTGTTTTCTACATGTACTTTTTACATTATAAAATATTGAAAGTGATTATTTAGATATGTTAAGTGTTATTGACATTTCTTGCTAACATGGCGTGATAAGAACACATTCAATAATTTTGAAGACGTTTCCAAGTGGTTTCGTGTCAAAAGATAAAAACCAGAGTCAGTTTATTGCAATTCGTATTGAGTGTAGAGAAAAAAGCCGCTAAATAATTTACACATTGACTTTTTAAACTTGACTAAAATTCAGCAACACACTTATGCAGAAATCCATGAATTAGAATTTATAATTGGAGACTATTTGTTTTGCCACAACATTGTGAACCAACTTTTATAGTCAATGTTTTTGTTCTACCTGTGTACTTGGGTTCACCCTTAACACGAGTTTAAGACGGACAAGGAAATTCTTTTTCGTGTCATTGGTTGTGGTCATATTTTTGTAATATGTAGAAACATATACCCGGGTTCTCCTGAAATTAACTGGTGCATTTAGAACCTGAATGCTATTCGCAGCAACACAAGGGCATGTTTCGTTTCACGATGTAAATATAATTGTATTAGACACTCATTCACAAATGCTATATGTGTATGGAGCGCATTAAACACTCCGCAACTATTCAAAATTTTGTTGATAGTACCTAAAATGCAATAAAATAACTTTTTGTAAAATGTATACTTAAGGACAAAAGTTATATTTATTGTCCGGTATATTTAAAGTAACACAAAAACTGAAATTGGATATTTTATTCATAATTAGAAAAAGCTTAAGAATATCATTATATTCGAATCAATTTACACATTTTCAATGTTCGTGCCGTCGATTAGAATGTTCGTGGGCGTTTAAGGCACGTGTAACATGTGTTGTAGGCTCACTGACCTCCAGTCGACATAAAACGCGCACATTTTTCTATCTTGAAAGCTTCGTAATAACAACATATGTTGAGTATTTGTCTAAAGTTTTACGTCTTTCGATAAAACTATCTTTTGGTAACAAAAATCACTTGAAATTGCTTCATGTATATTAAATTTAGACAAATGTGAAATTCATGGTTTATGCCGTCACGGTTGATTGAATGTTTTGTATAGAATTCTTAACACTTTAATCTGAAAATATAAATTTGCAAATAAAAAAATAAAAGTAACGTTACATCAAGATTTAATTAAACAATTTTAAACCGGACAGAACTTTTGTCCTTAAGTATATATGAAATTTCTCTGGTCTTAACCTTATATGATTTATAAATTATGTCAACATATATAATGTTAAACGGTTAATCTGCAAAATTACTGTTCAAAAGTATGTATCATTACAGCGAAGTCAGCGAGCGATACTTATAACCGTATAAGAACATAGGATTTCTGCAACGTTTTGAATATAAAGTGAGAAAAAAGCTGGTAAAACTATAGAATTAATATCTATAATTCATTACTAATAACTGTAAATGTACCGTAGAAGTACCAAAATGATTACATAAGTATTGCCTGTGTACAGAGATGACAGTGACGAGCTTTACTGGGAGGCGTCAAGAGCATCTGATTCACGCAAATCTAAGACTAAGAAATACGTGTCTACAGGCATAATTCTCTCATTTACAGAGCATATATTGGTTTCGCATATGTAACTGACGCGTCCACGTCCATACAGAAAAAATCATCGTTAATCAGAAATCAGATGATGTAATAATCAAAGATGTAAAGTCCGGGGGAGGGGTGCATTGTTTCGCCATACCAATGTGTTATAATTACAATACTTATAGATATAATTGTCTTACTCAAAGGTTATAAAAAGTATTACGGCCAGTTTGTCATTATTTTGTCACGCCAAACCGCCTGATATTTTAACTTCCGTTATACTATGAGGACATTGTTAACAGTTTTTATATGTCTGATAAAGGTTTCTTTGGTAGGTGTAATATAGATGTAGAGGAAGAGAACATAGCTAATGTCAAAGTATACTGCATGAAGTGCAAATCTTTTTTTGAAGTTCATCTGAGCACAAAGTACTCAATGTGAGCTATTGTCATCTGTATGTCTGCCTGCCTTCATGTCTCCTGCCTGTCTGTGTGTCTGTCACTTTCAATTAAAAGTCTTCAAACACAGTAAAAGACATCGGCTTTATAAACTACTGTAGTTTTGTTCATTTATTGCTTCGATGATCTTTGATTCTTGCATGCAGGAAACACGGCAGCTATAATAGATAAAGCTTTAAGTACTGACTACAAAGAAACATACTTAACTTGCTGTGATAACGGCTTGTACTACTTACATATCATCACATTGAATAATTGAAAAATCATCAAGATATGTAAAGAGAAGTCGATATTTCTAGCTAGCATGGTGTGATAAGAATAATTTCGAGGCTGTTTCCAAGTGGCTCTTTGTCAAAAGATAATTACCTGAGACAATTTGTTGAAGTTCGCATTGACTGAAGCAAAAAGGTCCATATCTTGAACATTCAATGCATTATTTGTGCGATTCCGTTGAAAGTTTTATTCTCATTCAGCACAAGTCTCATTCACTATGTGTTTCGAAAAATCGTTTCTTTTTAATATTTCTAGTAAGCGGTGCTTAAAATAAGTAAAATCAAGTACTATGCAATAACATAAAATATAAAAATAAAGCAAATTGTCGTTAAATGATGACTGAATTTTTATCAGAGCTGTTACTGGTATCATTTCATATTATAAACATGCAACATAATTATGAGTTTTGTTTGTTTTTGTTTTGGTACTTTGTAACCGAATAATTGTGACGATACTATAATCTATAAGCTGTAAAGATTAACAGGACACTTTCTTTTTGCTTCGACGAGATCCTCGCCAGTTTCCGATCACAATTTCGTCACCTCATGTTATCAGACGGTGTAAAAGAGTGTGTCTTTTCAAGACAACACAATCGGATAGTAATTTACTGTTTTTAGGAACTTACATACCGGATCGCTTATAAGATAACTTCTTATATGGAGTGTTCGCGATTTTTTAACCGCTATAGCTATGCTTATACAAGTCTTCCCGAAACGTTTTTTTAACAGTGCCTGACATTCGGTTAGGCAAACACAATTATTTGCCTGACCGATGCCATTTTTGCCTGATGGACAACATAAAATATTGTTTAAAAAGGCGAAGATGTGCCTGACATCGGTCAGACGGCAGCAAAAATTGTGTCTGGCATGTCAGACAGACAGGCACTTTTCGGAAGACTGTGAACTTTTCTTAAAGATGTACTGTTCAAACGACAACAGACATATACAGCATTTTTTTCTGTCAATATTTAATTCATGACTGTTTCTTGTCAAATATTGCAATTTGAGATAAGAAATTGAATCAAGATTGGACGTGCAGATAGACGATGAACATTACCTTATACTTCTTCGCAATCGCCGTGGGAGGAAAATGAAGATTTGTGACATCCTTGAATTTCAACAATAGACGCACCTTTAGTTGCAAACTAATTGGGTATATTTCTGAAGTGCAAAAATAGATGATTAATAGATATGCCTCCCGACGCAGTAACCTTGTAATTCTGGTCAAGGTCACATCACAAACGGCAGATGTGGGTTTGAAGGACATCTCAAGGAAATGTTTGCGACAAACATCTATCGATGCTGTCATAAAAAGCAAAGCAGTTGCGCAAATGGAATTGATTTTGACAGAGACAACAGTATGTGCACTTGAATTGTACTATATTGTTTTTAACTGTATTTTTTGTACTTCTGAATATGCAGGATAGTACATCACATTTTAACTGCTTACCTACTAAAACATTTTAGTTACTAGTGTATCCTCAATTTTGATTGCTTTTTAATATTCAAGCCAAGGGTACTAAGACATTATTCTACTGCACGCGTTCATTTAAAACTTTTAATCAAATTGTTTTAATTTCCATGGATTACATTTCGATATCAAAACTGTTTTGTTAGCAAATAGGTGTACCTTCGGGACTAAAGTGATCTGTTGTCAGAAGTTTCATGTTGAGTGAGCTTCCATCAAATAGGGTTACTGGTATAGTATTGTGATCCGAAATGCTGAATTTTCTATAGTCGTGTGTCGGATCATATATTAACCATACTCTTGTGATGCAAACGTTAAAATCACATGACACTTTCAAGACTGTAGATAATCAATTTACCAATAAAATAATGACAAAATGGTGGTTTTATTACACGCGAAAACAATGTTGACATTGTCATTTCTTTTCTTTTGTATTCAATTGCTTCTTCACCAAAGTATGTTATCGACCAGGGTTTCAATTTACTTTTTACAATATTGAAGGAATACCTAGCTATATTGAAATCATGTACATCTTTTTTAGATTTAAAAAGCAACGTTAGGAATGTTTATCTATCTGATGTATTAAAGCTTAAGAACTAAGCCAAGAGATAAATATAAATTTTGAGTTAAGTAGGTACATTTAGTTTGTGATATTGTGAGATTTCTGTAAAACTGTTTCCGAACATTTCAATGGTAGGGACTTATCAAAACAAATATATAACTGTAATTTCCGTGATGTTTAAAGAATTGTTTTGATTCTTTCTGTCTATATTCTTGGCTTCGCCAGTATTAGTGTGTTTAGTGTGGTTCAAACACGTAAAATTATTGATAGTGATCAAATTATATATTTTTGTATGGATTCAAATCCCTTTAAAATGAAATCCCCCCCTAAACTATACACTTTTTATATACCACACTTCAAGTATTGGAACCGACATATAATAAATAAGTATATAATAAGTCTTATATTAACTGATACTAGATCTTCTGTGCTTAAATTGTTCTTTTAATATATTTTCCTTCATTTAGATCATTAATGTATCATTAAAATCTGAAATAGATTGTAGGTCTTTTACTTATGAACACTAGCTGTTCAATCTGTACTTTTTCACGTACATGTATGTGTATTTGTTTTCATATGAATGTACGCACTATTGTAATCTAGAAATGAATATAAGGGAAGAATATCAGCGAGTAAAAAGAACATCTACAATGCTCATCAAAGATGAACTCATTCTCTGATCTTTTTATAACACCAAATAAATGTTTACAAACACCATATGCCCCTTTTGGATCTTAGTTTTACTTTGAGTAAATCACCAAACTTCACTGCCTTAATTGAAAATTGCTGATACCAGTTGATCCGCTAACCTCTAACTTTTATAAATAAACTTATTCAAATATCTGTTCATTAGAAAGACGGCTTCTGAAAAGATAGCGTGCCTTTGCACTTTCCTTTGATGATTGGTCTGTACCATATTGAAAGTGTGGATGTTAGTGTACGCTTGCAATTGGTCACAAACGATGGTTGTGGACCATATTGGTACTTGCCAACAATCTTGCTTTTATATACCGTGATTAGACACTTGCCTATGACTTGTGTACTTTATTGACAACTGCTATCAATATCGTATATACACAGCGTGTTCATGGACTTGCCAGTGAATGTTTACTCGGAACTGCTATCAATCTAGTATAATGTTTACTGTGTGCTATATTGATATCAATTTGGTATTTAAACAGCTAGTTCTTGAATTGCTAATGAATGTTTACTGTGTACTGTATACACAACTGCTAACAATCTGGTATATAAACAGCGGCGTATTCATTGGCTTGCGAATGAATTACTGTGTACTATACATGTATTTTCAAATGATATCATTCTGGTATATAAACAGCGTGTTCATGGACTTACCAATGAATGTCTACTGTGTACTATATACACAACTGCTTTCAATCTTGTATATAAACAGCGTGTTCACGGACTTACCAATGAATGTCTACTGTGTACTATAATAAAAGCCACTAAGTATTAGCTTGAAAGACAGCGTGTTCATTGAGTTGCCTATGAATGGCGACTTTGTGCCAGTTTGGTAATTAATACCCGTCTTGAATGTAGATATGGTGTCCATAGAACCCCATGAATGGTGGTAAAGGATTCTTATGTGCTATGGATATTTTACTTGTTAATGTGTATCAAACATTTGTGATTGCTGAACATGGTGAATGCCTATGTCACTTGTGAGATTGGGCTTGTCGTCCTCGTGAACGCAGTCCAGGCCATTACTCAATCATATACACGAGTCTCATATCAACACTTAGCTGTTGGGTATACAGTCTTGATTTTTGATGTGGGTTTGTGTGCCTTTAGGTTCTTGAGTTTTGGAAATAAATGGGCGTTCAAGCAAGTCCATAAAATGTCTACCCTTGAGTATATGCATCTTGCTCTTTATGAGGTCAACATCACTAGAACCCGCATAATTGTAATGATATGTTTTGATTTCTTTCTTTGGATCAGATTGGCCTAATGTATGTGCTAGATGGGTTTACTAGGGTTAATGTTCAGATGCTTTTGTCTATCAGCCTTCGTGGTTACATTATTACGCATTTGATTTCTACACTCTAACATGTTATTAATCATATCACTCAAACTAAATCTTTTTTGCTAAATGATGCATCTTCACGCAAACCAATAGAATGCTCACAGTTATAACTGAAACATTTGTAATTAGAATAATATGACATTTCATATTAATTTTCTATCTAGAAATATGCACGCATAGCACTTTAAAGCATTTACATTTAATTAATTCCTGTACTCTGCATATAGAATGTCAATACTGTCTTGAATATTGTCTTTTAGTTTACAAGTGGGCAGAAAATTATATTTGATTAATTCCTCTATTCTATTTATAGCATATCAATGACGTCTTGAATCGTCCTATATATTTTAGTTAAGTGGAAATGCTACAACCGTAAATTGTCTAGTGACGCCCCTTGTAGGACTTACACATGTTAAAATGGTCACAAGTAAACGTGAAATAACATGATCCCGAATGTTAAGATATTCGACAAGCGTGCAAGAAAAATAGCTGTTACAAGTGTTAACATGTCAATTGTCACAAGAAGATGCAATGTAAAAATCACAGATTTTTGATTTGTATGTACGTTTCAAGGGAAAAGAACCAACGGATTGAAATACATGTAATACCGGTATATGTTTTTTGTTATTGATGAGGAGTTTAACGCCCGTTCCAACCGAGATTAGGTCATAAATAATAATTATACGGCTATTTGTCTATAGAAAATTTCATATGAATTCACAGTTTTTCATTGAAGACGGCATAAGTGAGGTAGTGTAGGTAAAACCCAAAGCGTAATCGATCCTCCAGTCAGTAAGGTCCCTCAATAAATTCAGTGAGAACTATTACTTTATGTCCAACGAATGATTTATGAACTTCATATCTATTTTATAACTCAATAGCAAATTTGTTATATATCTTAATTCAACAAAACATTGAATTTGTTGGCCAGCTTGAAAAGCGTGCAATGAAAAATCAATCCGGTGCGGTGGTGTGGAGGTGTATGCCGCTCATCCCGAAGTTTGTGGGTTCGAGCCCCACTGGGGCACGACCGTACCTCTTCATATGACACAGTTACTGTTTTTTTCCAGGAAGCGAACCCGAGAGCGACTCCATAAGCTTCAATCTTTCTTCACAATCAAGCTTAAATAAATTAGTATAAACTAGATCACTAACAACTAAATAGTTTTACTGAGTTTACTGAGATTGTACGAAGTAGACGGTCGGTTATTCTACAGTCTTTACATGTACCTTCACTGCCTTACTTTTTGCGTCTGATTCTATTTAGAATGTCAAGTTCTTTGTGTAGAATACACAGAGATAGCAGGTGTTGATATTTATCGTTTAGATTAATAACGTTCCCTCAGCGAAATTGCAGATCATATTGTGTTTTTATTAAATTAAGGTTGTCTTATCGCTTCTTTTATAGAAAATTAGCCTCTTTATGTGAGAAATAAATCATTAATATCTCTAAAAGAATTCAATTTACATGATTTAAAACTGCGAGAACACCATCAGGGCTGCTGACCATTTTTCAGTATTATTTCTGTAGCTTTCGATCTCATCTTGTGTTGTTCGTTTTTCTCCGTTCCACTCCTTGCAGAGTCATAACCTTGTAAATATATGGTATTTATTATCTCCAGTCGGATGGAGAGAGGGATATAGGTAGTGTCTCCGTCCGTCCGCCCGTTTGTAACATTTTATGTCCGCTCTATCCTTAAAAATGTAATATTTACATCTAGTAGACCTATTTACATGGTAAACTTTGATTAATCAACGTATAAAGTGAAATGAAACGTGTAAACAGTCCTAAAGGCTAACCATTTGCAACGGAGTCTGTATTTTAGTATCAGTAGTTGTATTTGACCTTAATGCCAAAGGTCTAGTAAAAACATGACAGACACATGTAACATTTAAAGTTCTATTAATAAACTGAGATTTGAAGTTAAAAGATGCACTTTAGAAAATGGCCCACTTTTGTAATATGAATTTGATGTATATATCATATGTAGACCTTATTTTACCAGTAATTGTAGAGCATGAAGTGCTTAGATAATATAATTGTGATTTCTGTTTTTTTTTCAAAATTGTTCTGAGCTGCCTGACGCCAAAAGTCTAGTTTCAATGTGTTTAGTACGATTAAATTATGTATCTTACTTAATAAAAATTGATTTTCAATCTGCATTATAACTTTAAACAGATTATGTTGAACGTGATTTGGAAACATTCAAGGAAAATTAAATACGATATGGTAATGTCAAAAGAGATTGAAGTTGATTGAGAATTGGATTTTCCTTTATAAAATATTTGTAGAATTTCAAACATATCAATGAAGATAAAATGACGCCTTATTAGAATGTTGTTATAGATGGCTGACTTTGTCCGTCGTGAACATTTGTATTTAATCATTGTTCATTGTATACTTTTGTTTATCTACAGTTAACTCCGTAAATAACGAACTCCTTCGACCTTGCAACATTTTCATATTAAATAAACTGAAGAAAACATTGGGCCCTAAAAATGTGTTCCTTATATCCGGAATTTCGCTATATCCGGAGTTTACTGTACAAAATAAAACAAAGGGGCAATTGCTGATCATAACATTAAAACTAATTTAAAATTACATTCGAATTTGAAACATAAAATGTTTTGAAGCGTCTCGGTCAGATCGTTGGTGAACTAATGAACTAATACTCACCCACTGGGATCATGATCGTACTTCCTCATATGACACCGGTACTGGTTTTTCCAGGAAGCGGATTCGAGAATGAATCGATAAGCTACCAGCTTTCTTCACAATCGAGCTAAAATAAATTAGTATAAACTACTAAACTTAGTCTTATAGAAACAGCCTCATGGAATGAACGCTTATGTTGTGAACACAAAAGAGGCCACATCTTGTAAAGAAGTACATGTACATTCGTCAAAGAATCTAGGTCAAATTTATTACTAGGTCACATGGTCAAAGCTATGTTACAATACTGTTTAGTGCTATGTATAAATGGAAATGTCCCATTATACGAAAACAACTCAGAAATCTTGTTTTTTTATGTATGCGAATATTTATCTGGCAAAGTATCTAACTTTTGCGAGATTTCAGGAATCGTGTTGACTTAAGCACGTGTATGTTTTCTCTGCACAAGAAACTTACCAAACAATTTTGCCGGAATCTTTTTGTTTTAACTTCGTGAATATTTTTCTTTGCAAAACGATGTCTCCGTACGACTTTTGCGGGAATCTTGTTGTCCTACGTGAATATATTTCTTTGCAAAAGAAACTTGTTACACACATACTCATAATAGTTTAGATACTTCGCAGATCCGGATACGTTAAAATGGAGCTTTGCTCCTAATACAGAAATGTATGTTTATATGCATTGACGAAGTCTTCAAACAATTATTTATATACTTTATTTATTAAAGATCCACCTATTTTAACAGTACATTCTCAGAATAACCGTACAGACGTGCATGATAACATATTTCATTACTCCTGACAATCGTAAGTAAAGTACATGCAGCAACGAAATTATTTTCCTTCCGAGGCAGAATAGCTTTAAAAGAGAAATAACATTTCAGAGAAATTTGTTAGAAACGCATCAAAGATATCTATTATGTCATTATGAAAGTCGTATAAAATAATTTACTTCGATAAAACTTCCGGAACTCATATATTTCACTAACAGCTCAGAAGTTCGAAGCAAACAGCACGCAAGCATATACTAAATTT
This sequence comes from Saxidomus gigantea, assembly GCA_032359765.1. NCBI lineage: Eukaryota > Metazoa > Mollusca > Bivalvia > Venerida > Veneridae > Saxidomus > Saxidomus gigantea. The sequence continues at coordinate 1,319 of JAUMHA010368423.1, read as the reverse complement.
TATCTTAATTTTCTAAATAAACGATTAATCATGGCATAGTTTTTAACATGCACGCAAGTATTTATCATCATAATTGTGTCACGTTTTGAGGCTTCTGCAAAAAGAATATCAGAATATAAATCGAACAATCACAAGGAGTGACGGTTAAGAAAGTTTTACGCGAGTTATTATAAACGTTTGATTTATAGTTTCAACGTTCTTTCGATCAGTCTTAATCAAGCCTAGTAATTTACAAAACCAACTGTCACCGATTTCTCTATCTATTTTGTCAAATTTTACCATTATCAAAATGTATCATAGCACAATTAAAATGTACTATGATACAGAAGAATTATGTGGCGTATTATTTTAGAACTTTCACAAAAGGACATTGTTTTCCAAGCGTATTAAATTTCAACACAAATATAGCATATAAAACATATTTTTAAATAATGTGTGTTTGGCTGAGCATAAACGAAAGAACGAACGAACAAGCTGACATACAGTTCCAAATTAAAAAATAAAAATTGACAACTACATGTAAAAAGAAAGACTTTTGTATTTGTATTCGTCGTCGATCGATATCACTTCTCAACAGGTCGGCAAAATTATATATCGTATACCTGTCATAAATACTTAATCCTGATTGGCCGATAGCGCTCACGTGCCGGGTCTGCAAAAGTATGTGTAGACCTGGAAAATGATGTGTAGATCTGCACGGATTTTAAGACGTCATTTCTGTTATATTTTCGCATGATTATCACTACTCTTTATGAGGTATACGATATAATAATTTTAGACTAATGTTTGTGAAAAAATGATATAGACCTCGGACTTCGTCGTCGGTCAATATCACTTTTAACAGGTCCGCAAAACTATGTATTGACCTCAAAATTAGTCTATAATTGTATAATGTTGACTGTAACATAAGTAAAAACTGTTATATGTGATACCTTTTAACAGAAATGGCGACTTGAGGTCCGCGCATGCGTACACGTTATTTTTTCAGGTCTACACATACTTTTGCGGACTCGGTACGTGATCGTTATCGGACAATCAGGATTAAGTATTTACGATACTCACCAGAATGGAGCCATAGTGATTTCCGCTATCACTTGGGACAATACTGTCTCTTCTTATGACGGTCACACCATATCTAATGTCTCAATAGCTTATAACTCTGTAATATATCGCTTTATTACTCTAGCAACCTTGAAGTATTGATATTTACGAAATATACTAAACATGCAATGTTTTCTACATGTAACTTTTACATTACCTCACATTTTGAATTATCTAAAGTGATTATCTTGATATGTAAAGGGTTATCGACATTTCTT
>JAUMHA010368390.1:0-13535 GCA_032359765.1 Saxidomus gigantea | reverse complement strand
AGGTTATTATTTACTGGACAAGACCTATTAACAATATCGAGAATGAAGGAACAGCTAAAGTAGAATCAACAATTTACAATCTCACAATGTAAATCCGATATTATTTGCGGTGTGTTTATTTTTGCTATTATTTGCGAATCAGTTCAAAAATCTGCGATAATTTACATCCAAAACATATTTATTCAAATCTGGTCAAAACAAATACATAACACTTCAGCAATAAACATATACAAACATTATCAAACGAAAGAGGAGATGAATATCGTTGTCTTTTAATCTGCCCCATATCTAATATCGATAAAAATAGATACATTGATAAACATACAAGAACGTTGCCGAATATGATTAAGTTTATTATGCTGGTGACAACAGATAACTATATTACACTGAACAATCTAAATGTTTTATGTTATAAGATACTGAAATAATTTAGAAGTGCTTAAATTGCTAATGCTAATTTTACTGTATTTTGTAGTAAAAGTAGATGGAACGACCGAATTTCAGTCTTCAGTTAACAGGCGTTAAAATGATCTTATAGACCATGGGTACTACATGTTATATATAATATATGTATAAGCTGTAAAATCTCAATGATATTTGAATTTTTCGAGTACTATCCTTTCTACTTGTCTAATTGTCAGGTATGTATTTCAGATACTGTTTGATTTATGCCTTCAGTAGTCTAAATAATCTTAATTTTCGATTTAAAAGTTAGGCTACTGGTAAAAGTGATACAGTTGTATTAGCCTTTACAAATACATGTGTATGCATGGCAATGTCTAGCTTGTCTAAAGTTTTCGATATCTAGAAAGCTTGTATATACAATGGCTTTCCTAGAATATTTAGAATGAGGTCTTTTTTTTGCGCCTTTATGATTATTTTCAATTTAGAAAAAGTGTTTTTTGACAGTCATATTAAACATGTTTTGTATATTTCATCAGGTACGGTATGGTTACTGCATTTATTTTATGCCTCTATTTCTACGTGCGACTTACACAATGTGTTAGTATTACTTTCATACCTTTACATTGTAAATGACTATTTATTAAGTATTCTAACGGCATTGTACTTAGTTTAGACTTTAATTACAACTACGTCTGGCAATTAAACTATTTTTTATCCATGTAACATATGATGTATAGAACCCCATATTAGTTGATTATGGTTAAATATGATATATTATGTGCAATCCTTAGGTGTTTCCTGTGTGAATAGGGAACACCGTAGACTATTCAGTGATCGGGAGTCTATACATCCATGTAGTTTATCAACGTCACCGGCCGTAAATAAATTAACCATGGTTAAAATTAACCAGTGGTTAAATCGTGGTTAAATTACCACTTTTGATAAGCGTTTGTATAAACGCAATTTACCTCGCGGTAAGTAAACCAGATTTGGTATATTTTAACCTAAGGTTAAAGAGAATGGAGATCAAATTTTCTAACTTAATGCCAAACATATCAACGGCAGTAAAGGAAAGCAGAATTGCGAAAGACATAACTGAAACAGTCAATGCGGTCGGGACATGTCCGACAACTGTCAGTCAAGTAAAGGAAAAGTGGCCTAACATGGTAATGAATAAGTAAATAAATAAATAAGTAAGTTTGAATAAATGAATAAATAAATAAGTAAATAAATAAGAAGATGTTATCAAAGAAATAAATAAGTAAGTACATCAGTAAATAAATTAATCAATCAATCATTTTTCTGTTGAACACTTAGAAATGAGAATCTAATCTACTTCTGCAGTACAGTAAATTCTAAATAGATTATAATTTGCAAGATCCTTTTAATAAAAACGTTTTATTTTAAGATGAAAAAAGCAAAAGCTGACTACGCTGCTGAAAGAGTCAGTTTATGCAAGACTGGGAGTGGCCATGCCCTCCCAGAAATGTCAGAAACGTCGCAGCAAATTTGTGAATTTATGAGAGAGCTGCCATCTTTCAGTGAGATTCCGGGGGCAACAGCATCAGAAACGTTTATCGATGCTCCACTTGTTTCCATTCCAGGTAAATAGGTCTCTACTGTATATACCAATACGTTCATATACACATAAATGTGTATTAAATAAATACTGACATTCAGTACACGAGTGATCAAATTTACTATAAAGGTCTAAAAATCTATAATCAATTTGTCCATAACAGTAACTGTTCACCTCTATCTTTCAATTACAAACGTTAAAAAGCATTTTTTGATGAAATGATGAAATATTTCACCATGATAAGATGACGTAAATCTGCGATTATATGAAACCTACAGAAAACTAAATTCTTTAATTTGTAGGCCTTCACCTTTTCTGAATTTTAAAATTATTTCTAAAATTTTCTTGCTCGTACACTATTCATTTACGTTAGAGAACATAAATCCAAAATGCTGCCAATCGAGATGGACACAAACTCTGGAAAGTACATTGTATGGGAAGGTAAAAACATTATTTAACCTTTTGATCACAAAATAAGTCTGCCTGAAGAAACCAACTGTACATTCTTAAAAGCCGAAGTTTACAACTTTTTATGTAAATACATGACACTGTGTCATGTCATGCGCGTGTAGATTCACGACGAGGTTATTTTTAACATAGTAGATATATATAGAATATTAGATCTGAGCTGAATTAATAGTGAACCAAAGGTCGTTACCGGTCACCTGTTTCTAAATAATTATATTTATCATAAATCTGCCTGAATGAACTGATATAAAAATAAACTTATCAATTGCCGCGGTGACCTGTTTAACCCTGTCAAGTTGTAGACTGTTCCTCTGCCTTGACTATTCTTATTGGAGGTTCCGAAGGGATGTGTGTAAGAACAGCATACCCGAAAGTAAATTGAGATATGGTGCATTTTAGTTTTGGACACAGGAGTAAGCTGGTATGTAAACAGATGTCAATTTATCAAGTCAATTTAACAACTATGCATGTACAATATGTATATAAAGTTTTAATGGAAAAAATGCAAGGCTTTTTTTTGCTTACATTTCAATTAAGTTATAATCTTATTTATAAAAGTCTTGAGAATGGGGCATAGATTACACCAGCGATTGAGTTGTTCTCATTTGTTCACTATTTCGGGTTTGTTGTGTCACATGGAGTTATATATCTCTTCTTTAAATCATAATGACACAGCTGGAAAAAGAAGATACCTCTGTAAAAAGGGACATAGCCTTTAACTGATGCTGAACAAATAACCTAAAAAATGCGTTCCAGTCATTATTGATAAAATCAGCGGTTTAAAATATGCTACAGTACCGTAAACCATTCAATAATCTATGTAATTTTGGTACAATGAATGGCCCGGGTGGATGCGATTACAGAAGGTCTCTTTATTAATTAATTGTGTGATAGATGTTCTTGTTTAAAAACATATTTATTCATTATTTTGCGTTAACTGAACACATTATTTATGTTTTGAGAAAATAATCTGCTAGATGTAGGGATTGCCCTTTTAAGTAAATCAATTTATACATACAGTTGTACACCTGTATCCATTAAAAGTAAGTGACTACTGAATATGGATGTGAATAATACAAAAAAGACCAATAGGTGACTGTTGAGTCTAGAATTCTTTCCAAGGGAAAGTACCATATAATGAGCAATGTAATTCAACTAGAACCAGAGAGTGATCCAATTAAATATATTGTGTATAACAGTCCTATGATGTTTTTATTAGTCAGCAATGCAAATTGTGTAGACATTCAATAATTATTACATAATCCCATGCTTTACAGTATGCAATTATCAAGTTATGTACTTTCAAAAGTTTGTCATTTTAAAAGACATATGAGTACAAAAATCTTAATCAACTGCGGATTATAACTGTCTTGAAATTATAAATATTTAAAAAGCCAACTTATGACTTCTAACCATGATTACTAACTGTACACTGATACATTCCACAGATTATTTGGTAAATTCAGACATTACTTTGTCCTATTGAATACCAAGATAAAGAATTTTGCATGTTACATATTCTGAGATGTTTTCAGTGGATGAAACAGATTAAGAGTTGGATGTTGATGACGTTACAGTAACCTTGCCAACAGGAGAGAATAAGCCACCAAAAAAGTGAATCAGTCAGGTATTTTTAGGTGTACAATATCATAAAAATATGTAATTTCGGTAAACATTACTCCAACACCAAAATTAACTTTTCTTCATGCTTATTTTATAAATATGAGGGCATGAATAAGCTCAAGTTTTTTCTAGCACCATGTCTTTACACATTGAAACTTGTACTTGCGAAATACGACATTTGAATAAATGTCAGGAAAATCAGATGAAAAATGTAAATTGTATAATTGTATGCATTTTTTTCTTTGATTATTTATAGTACCTGTTGACTCTGGGATATCTCTCCTTGCCAATTATCCTGACAGGCGTACATTGTGCACATCTTAGTAATATGTTACAATGTAATTGGTATTGTGTACACGTTTCAGTATTAATTATAAACTTGAATTAATTGGTATAAAATTTTACAGTTATCATTATAACAATCAGTAAATTGATTTCTTATTATTTATGAAGAATTTTTTATTGCATGATACTGTAGAGAGATGACAAATTTATTACATTTTATTTAACATGAAGGCAAATGTCCGTTCCGCGAAATAATACTTTTAATTTGACACCAATAGGGCTTACAGTAGAAGACAAGACAGAGGCAGAAAAGACAGAAATACAAAGGCAACCAAAATCCAGTGTAAATCAAAATGTTAATCAAAGGTACATTATTATGTTATAGAAATTTAAAATCTAAGCTCATCTGCCCCAATGAACTCACTCTGTACACTAGCTTTCAGCTACACTATTGGTTTTTGATATAGTCCAATATCTTGTTCATTATATAAGATATGCAATTTAATTTAATTTAATGCTGTACTTGTGCTGTACTTTCTAGTAGTGACAATATATAAATACCACATGCACTTGAGGGTGATAGCAGATATTGTGAACCCGAGAAAAGTAATGTCAACTTACAGGAGTGTAACATCATGATGTTAAATGGGTAACATCATTTTTTGACTAAATAATTGCTTAAGACTAGTCTACTAATTGAACATTCAGTATTCAGCACTTTTAAAATGTGTATGTGTGTTGTATGTATGTGTGTGTGTGTATGTAATATGTGTTGTTTTAGCATGTTTTCATTGAATGGTTTTTCAATTACTATTAGCATGTTTTTTATGTAATGAATTGTTAAGAAATAACAAAACTATAACATATTTTTAAATAAGTTATAGTAAAAAATAACTGGGTAGAAGTTTAATTATAATTTTGCTTAGTAACAGTCATCCGGGAAGAAAACACTCATTTTTTTTTTTTCGCAAATGCAAATCTTACGTGGTAATAACATATAAAATGATAAAGGTGAACATCTGATTTAAATAAAAAATAGAATGATAAAGTCAGAGTTGATTTGTCTATGTTGTAATATAATTCTAGTCTCTACTTTATACATATAAAACATGATGAGCAATTGATATAAAATGTTCTTTCAAATGAAAAAGTTACAATTTAGATATGACACAATTGGTATTGCATGCTGGTTTGTGATCCCTTCTTTGAAAAAGCCGCCAAAAATTGTTAGAACGTGAATACAATCGCTTTCACTGAGCTTTTGCTTTCTCAGATAATAGCTGTATAGGTCAAACTGGGGTGAAAGAGATGAAATCAAAATGTCAACAGTAACTCATCTTGGTTTGAGTATGGTGTGAGAAGGAATGGTCTACAAGGGTAGCCACTATCTCCTAACATCACACCTTTTTCAAAGTGTTATGTTAAACACCACATAATTATTCAGTAAAACCTGAAATTAAGCCAAATCCAAATAAAGACCTTTCTATGCATAAAGAATTGCAGTAGGAAAAGAGTAGGCCTACATCATTAATCTAGAATAGGATCACATAAATAAACATCACCTGTCAACTAAGGCCACTCCAGCTTCTTTCGGTCGGTGGTATTTCTTTACAGGTTTGACTGTACATGTGTAAAAGTGTATGATTTTATTTTGTATTTGATCAGGTACAAGATGATTTATATAGATTTATACACACTTTTGATAAAAAATATAAAACCAACCTTGATGGGTTACTTCTAAATTCTGACACAAGCTAAAACTCCTGACAATATGAGCATCATGGCATGACCCAGGCCAACAAGCGTTTGTGCTGTTAATCCTTCCTATGAAATAAAATTAATTATAATCAGTAAAAAAAGAGACAGGGAAGTTACTCTTACACATGACTGAGTTATATTGAGTGAAAGAATTTTGCCCCTAACATTTTTAAAATTGTAACTGCCATTCTTCATGCTAGGAGCATACTGTACATTTCTGTAAATATTCGAGTGTTTATCATTTGAACAATTCTCCTTGTGCAGTCGATCGCAATTATATTTCATCCCTTATAAATATTGAATAATTATTTATTTTATTAAAGTAAAATAAACTTCTTTAAAGGTGTCCCAGTGTCGTTTTAGTTGATAATGACGTCATTTTGGTTACACATGTAGTAGATTATAGACATAGCTATTGTTTACATCATCAGTTAACAGCTGTAACATTTGCAGGCAGAGGGATTTAATAACGTGGATTGTTTTCAGAGACAGCGTTTTGGTGTTTTAAAGGTAAGATTATTTTAAAATATGATTACAAAAAAAACCTTTGCCGTCACATGTAGCCTGCACATTGATGCTGTGCTGTCTTTTCCTATTCAAGTATGCCAGCTCATCGGGGTGACCAGGGGAAATGACTTTAACATGGGTTCCGTCAATGCACCCAACAACACAAGGAAACCCTCGTAAACTGTAAAAAAGATTGTTTTGCTGGCCGCAGCTCGGTATTAGTTTTAGGAAATCTGATGGCCCTGTCCTTCATGTCAAATAGTACGTCAGTCACATTCGCAACTACTAGCAAAACCGTTGCCACGTCAACTCCAAAAGTGTCCCCAATGATCTGTAAGAAATTGCCCGACGCATAAAAGCGAAGGGCAATCATGACCCGTTGCAGTGGCGTCAGTGGTCGATTCCGTCGGGTCTGTCGTGGAAGTCGGTGATTCAATAGTCTTGTCAGTCTGTCAATGTTGTCTGACGAAAATATGTATGAAATACAAACTGTACTGATTCCTCAGTGATATTACAACAAATTTATCAACTTCTGAAACTATTATAATATAAAACAAAATAGCTTACAATATTTTTTAATTAAAAAGGAATCAATTTACTGAAACAATTTACGAAATAGATCTAAATACAACATTTTCAAATATAGATTTATTTACCTTGATCAAGCTAAGGTCGGAACTTTATAACTAAGATATAGAATGTCAAAGTCGTGAAACCTGTGTGTGCAATTTCCTAATGGTCAGTCTTGTCCTAAATACATTTTCTTCACATTTTCTTCACATTTTCTTCACGGGGAAATGATAACCTAAGTCAAGTCAAGTCAGAATGTATATTTGCATAAACAAATACATGTTTATCGCAAAACCCTCGTCTCAATCGTAAGCAAACGTTATAATACATTATAATATTACACGTAATGTACAGACAAGTTTTTTTTACATTACTGCTTATAGCAAACAGAAATAAACTCTGATTATTTCGAATCTTCATTGCAAGATTATGAACTAATCGAGCTTGACAATGACATATCCATTTGAAGAAAACGTGAGGTTTCTAAATCTAGTTAAATTAGGCCAGGTATGATAATATCTAATAAGAAGACTAGATCTTTAAACTCTATACGATGGACATATTAACAAAAGATGATACTCTGATTCAATTTGATTCAAATTAAACATCTTAATATTGCAAGGGCTGTTCTGTGTGCATAGTTTTTACAACATTTACATAACTTTCTTGAACAAAGTGTGACTTAAACTATTTGTAATACTTTAATTTCGAAGAAAACTCTAGTTCTCAACACTACTGCTCTAAATACTGATCATACATTTTCGGAACAACTTTATTTGTATTAGTTACAGTTATTGCTGCATTAATTCACATAAAAGAAAAACCAAGCTGATTTAATAAGTTTCTGATATTATTAGACCAACTTTGTAACAATGATTTGTTGCTCCCTTGTTTTATTATTAATGTATACATTGATGACTTTGGCATTTTCATAGTTTCAAACAAGTATATCGAGGGGTGAAAGCGAAACGATTCTAAGTGCATTTTACAAAATTTTACAGGAGAAGCATAAAACTGTCTCCAAAATATTTAAAACAGTAAAATTCCACAATACTTTGAGGTTTCACTTAAGAATTTTATAGAAACTTCCCATTATAGATTAAAGCGAATTGGGTCTTAGTGACATTTTGATAGATATAGTTTGGTTTGGAAACTTATTTATAAAATGCAATTTCTTGTCATTTTCTAATTATTCAGTAAGAAATATAGCTTTAACTTTCGGATAGATCTTTTTCGCATAGACACTTTGTGTATTTGTGTTCCTATTTAAAATGCGAAACACTTCTGAATGCTTTCTTAATTATTCATTTTATCAAATTTTACTTTTGGTTGAGTAGAAATTAAAGAAAATAAATAAAATCTCATAAATGAACACTGTTTATCTGGTTTGAAAACCATCTTTTACATGTATTAAATGCTGGATATAAAACAATATAGACTTAATTGCATTAAATTTGTCTAAAAAATTAGCACAAAATAAATGTAACTTTATATGCTTTTTTTGATTATGATTTGTTGATTATTGATCACATCGATTCAGTGTATTGTTTCACAATAAATGCAGTTTCAACATAAAACTATTTTTTGACACACAAGATGGTGTGGAAATATACATGAGGTGTATAACTGACCTTAAATATGGGATGATGGTAAATTAAATGATACGACTATTATAAGAAATTTTTCAAAAGTCTGCAGTAACAAGAAAACTATGAATTTGAAGTAAATAAAATCATTTATTCTCTCTCATAAGATATTGGATATTTCTAGACAGCATGGAACTTAATTGACAAATGAAGGAATAAGGTTTTGTAATGTAGTGTGACTTGTTGCAGTTGCTTGACAATCTGCAGAAGGCATACCACACTCATTGCGGCTATGGGAATCGAAAAAATAATACATTCCTTTGCAATGTATGATTGCAACAGTGTAACAACCTATAGTTAAAAACAGAAAAAATCAGTTGCTTTTAGAGAATCAAATAAGCTGTAGAAGGGGGTTTCTGTCTATGTACGGTTTCCAGTTCCATTATAACAACCTAATATATGTAGATAATATGTGTTCAATTGCCGTGGCAATTCTGAGATCAGCAAACACTTGTCATAACCAAGTCTTTTCTTATCACCGTTTAACAAGATAGTGCCCATGTCATTTCTGTCCCACTCACCAGGAGGTTTTTTCATACTATACAACATTGCAGCAAGACTCATAACAGTACACTGTTTCCCCGCCCCATCATGATTACTATTTCCCTGGTGTGATGATACTTGCACTGACATTCTAGAAATAGTCAATTAACATAATAATCCTTTCAGAATTAATTTACAAATTATGAATTCATTGAACATGCCTATAGATAGCCTCATTTTCAAGACATAAAATTATTACTGGAAGTTGAATTGTCCCCCAAACATTTTTAAGGTTTATAAAATTGAAATATCTACTGAATTGTAGTCATACTAAGTAGGCAGAAATACCAACATTTATTGTTTATGAGCTTTTTTCTTTTTCAGAAAAACCCATAAGCAGGTGATATTATGAGCTGTTCATATTGAAAACTGAGCAAAAAAGGGCGCTAACCCTAATGTCAGTAAGCTCAAAAACCCTAAATGTTTGCCCGGACGGGCAGTCGCCACAGGCAAAACAATATATTTCCCAAAGAGGAAGGAGACATAATTATAAGCAATACCCACTGATAAAATGAATTACAAATTAACTGCAAGTATAATATGGTGAATTTTAAGTTTTATAACCAAATATTTAAAGTAATATCTCATATCAAAATGCAATAAATTTCATTTGCTTCATTTCAAATGCCTTCTATCTCTGACTGTGTGGATCTTCAAGTGTTATTGCTTTAAATTAATTGACCAAAGCTATGGTAAGTTTCTAGTTACATTTTGTATTAAATGTCATTACATTGTAATAAGCTTTCAGAATGCTTCCCATACTCGGTATTGTTCTTCAAGATAATCAGAATTATGATCACATGTCCTGTAACGTTTATGAATGATCAATTCCTTATGTTTTTTTTTTAAATATTAGAGCTTCATTTTCATACATCCTTTTAGGCACCTGATATGTATTTAGACCATTTAAAAACAATGAAAAATTGGTTGATGAATGATACCTCTCTTGTTTTACATAAATATGTGAAAGGAAATGGTACAGCTCATGCATTTTTTTCTAGGTCGACGGATATAACAATCTAAAACAAAAGTTAATATGATATACACATGTATACAAAATGTTGCGCTTAACATTCAGATCTTTTATGAAAACTAATATTCATACACGACCAAAAGGTGAAGCTCGGGTAGCAAATGTAAATACTTAAATCCAAATATATTACTGTCCTAAAAATAGCCCAGACGTGAAGTGAACCAGGTCATATTAAAACAACTCATAATTGGCGATGACCATTTCTAATTTTGAAGTTATAAACTTTCAGTGCCGTGAAAAAAGGATTTATTTTTGTCGTCCTTCGACCTTTATATTCTTACGCATAAGAACTCCAAATTTGGGTTATTCTACCATAAACCAAATATAGATAAATGTGTTTTCTTAAATAGAGAATTTGCTACTTTAAAAAATATTTTTAATAATAATTCGACATTTCCATTATTGTTTAGGAAATTATCCTTAGATAGAATCTAGATCTACCGAAATAAAATATAATGGCATGACCCAGGAATTGTGTGATTAACATAATTAATATCCGTTATATCTGGATGAAGTTTGTAATTCAACAGTACTGATATTTAATAAGTTATTATTTTGAACATTTTAGCATAATAGTCATCAAATATTGTGTATAAAAACGAATATCTTATCTAAAATAACCTGTTACAGTAGAACGATTGAATACAAATAGACATCAGTTCTGTATTTTTGAATACTACAAGACTTTGTGTTTATCTTTCACCACATGGCATGTACACCCCGGGTATTCGGCTACCTACACGACTGAACGATACCTAAAACGCCTGTTCTATGTAAATGTTCTTCATCTCTCTTGTATTTTTTTCATATTCACATACTATAAGAACCAAGTATACACACTGAACAGGTTTAGTCACTCAGCGGAGACGTTACAAAAAAGAAGGCCTTATATTGACCTCTTTGTAAACAACGTCGTTGGAGCTGATATTCTCAATCTTAAATGAAAATCGACACGAATTAAAATAAATACCTGTATTTTTGAGCTGGATACCGTTGATGGCGAAAAAATCCCATACGTGTTTTAGCGCAGTTTTGAGCCGGACACCAATATGCGCTTGCGAATACAGAATTTTTTATCATCATCTCAACTGGCGCCAAATTCAACCGCTCTAGCGACTGTGTGTACTATACAGTTTTCGAAAATATTTAGTTAGTCGAATGCTTTGTTTCTTGGTATATGTTGTTTGACAGTAATCAGACAATTGCAAAATTGAACAAAATACATACAGAAAGCAAAATATATACTTCATCATATATCTTAATCTTTTCGAAAAAATTTAAAGTACACACCGTCGCTAGAGCGGTTGATTTCGGCGCCAGCTGAGATGATGATAAGAATTCCTGTATGCGCAACCGCATATTGGTGTTCAATCTATTTCTAACGTTTACCCTTTTATTTGTGTTTTCATTCAGACTTTTATTTTTTTTAGGTCTTTATAATTTAGTAAGGTAGCGGTAGACATAGTCATTTTCGCTGAATATGGTTTGCCAAAATCTACGAGGTTGATATATTATTTATTTTGTCAAGAATTCTTGCAAACCCATTTTTGAAAAGGTCTGATTAATACTTATACAAATTAAAGGAAACACATGCTGGTACTCATTTTGACTGAAACAAATAGCTATAAATCATGAAATGTAAAACTGTTTAACCCATCAGCAAAGTTGAACCGTTCTGACAGCTACTGGAACCCCCAGTGATGTAAAGCTTTTGTGCCTATAATACCTGTCTTTAAGTATTTTTAAATATCGGCAATTATGTTGTGGCTGGAGATTATCCCTAACAGATCATATAAATGGGTGGGACAGTGAGGACATTATCTATCCAGTATCTTGCCCTGCCACGCTAAAAGTTTTCTCTTGTATGTGTTGTGACAGTAGGGACATCACAGACTTAGCATATTAAAGAGCTTAAACTACTTTAAATAAAGATATCACAAGTTCCCTCAGGCAGGCAATAGTGTATTTTCAATACATCATTTTACTACAGGCGACGCTTTAGTTGTAAACTGTGTTTAAAATTGACGAAATCTTTTACATTTAGCGACCATTTTCATTTTGTAGTCATTTGTGTCACTATTTTTAATTAATTTAATAGTGTTACATAAGACCTTTCTAAAGATGTATAGGTTTACATACTTTCTAAATGCAATGAATAAGATATAAGTATTGGTAAAATAGGGTGTTCAGTCCAAATAAAAAGTAATTTCCAACCTCCGGTCTATTGTCATACTACACACTCGTTTTACCATTATATTAAAAATGATTTATTACACTTCATCTCTCAATTTTAAAACAATCCATTTCCATGGTTAACTTATATGGCGATTTCGGTATCCCTTTTATCGACAAAACCGGCAAGAATGGTATCTTGGCTAATGGTCAGCGGTAGCCTAGATTCCATACACATGTCTAAGAAAAAATGATCTACTTTTAATGTGTCTTCATTTTTAACGGCTTACTTACTGAATGTTTGCTTTACATTTGTTTTGAAAACATATCTTTATTTATTTACAAAACAAGCGTACATTTTGAAAATAAATAGCGTGATAATACACACCTTGTTTAAGGTTGTTTCGTGAAACATGAGACGGACATTTTATAGATATATATATATATATATATTGTAAATTGTATATAAAGTCCTCAGTAAATGGTGAATCAATATCTTTTTAATTGCATGACCACAAACATTCGACATGTATATAGAACAGGCGTTTTAGGTATCGCTCAGGCGTGTAGGTACCTGAATACCCGGGGTGATGTGCATGTATGTAGAGCAGTTTATGACCTTCATAATACATTGTGTTACATCTAATAACCTGATATGAAATTATAATTATCAATGACTTATAACTGTTTTTCATTTAACAAATCGATATTTAAACGAGTAGATTTATCTGCGAAACAGTTCTTATTAATTAAACCTTACACAATCAAGTTATCAAATCTGAAAGTATTAAATTATTATTACTAATGTTATCTTAATAAAAAGCATCACTTGCAATATTTATCTTGATTTTTTTTAATGCAGTTAGAAGTTTTTTAACCTTCTAATCTGAAAAGCGAAAAGCCGATTGCAGTTAGAACATTTTCGCTTTTTTAACAAAAAGCGATT
>JAUMHA010368379.1:0-13536 GCA_032359765.1 Saxidomus gigantea | reverse complement strand
AGATTCAGAAAGTGATGAGGACTCAGAACCGCCTACAAAGAAGCAACATATCTCGTTCAATCCAGCTGCCACACAGATGATGGTAAGTAGTCTATACAATTTAACAGCGTTTCCGATATTCAGAGAATGCATATATTTATAATTTATGAAGCGGCTTTGAGTACAAATACGGAAAGTTTGTTGTTGTGTCTCACGTATGGTGAGCATGACATATTTGTCACCATGGCAGTTTTGTGTATACCCGTGTTCATCTGTCTGAGCATTTATCTGGAAACCTTGGCCAGGCTGTTACTTCTTAATGCATCAAAGGATTTTGAAATGACTTGATTGTAAATGTTCACCTGAGACAGCATGTGCAGAAGACCAAGGTGTGTAGATCGCAGGTCAAATCCACACTCTGATATTAAAAGTCATAAATGGGCACATGAAGCTTTGTTCAGCCTGTAACTTGTATGGAGGGATTATGATATGACATTGCACAATTATTCACAATAGTGAGATGGCATGTAGGTCTGTACATGTGCCTAGAAGGTCAAGGTCACACTTAGAATGAAGAGTGGTCATGCTTAGCCTTAGTGTTATCTTGACCAACATGTACATTGTACATACACATTTCTTTGTCCAGCCCATCCATGGTCCTGCTCATGTCTAGCCTAAAAAAAGGCTTTCCTCATCTTTCCTTAAGAGCTAGTTGGATGGACATGAATCTAGTGTTATACCATAATAGAACGTTAAAAGACAAAACTATTTTGAATACATTTGCAACCATTACCCTACAAAAGTAATAAAATGGACTAACCCGTCTGTTAGTTTGGACAGTATCATTTATTTTGTTTGTATGGTACTACGATAAGGTTTTACAATACAAAAGACAAAAGCAGGTAAACCATAATAAGACTTCATATACATAAATTATCATGGTCAGCATGGGTTCAAAAACATGTATTTCTGCCTTGATCAAAGTTCAGGAAACAGATTACCCTCTAAAAAAAGGCCATTGACCAGAAAAAAGCCAATGCTGTATTCTGATAGATGATCTGATCATCTCTGTCTGTCCATTCATCTGTCTTTTAGCTTTTCCTTGATAACACTCTGCAGGTCACAATTTTTCTTTGACTTTCATCAAACTTGCTTAGAAAGTTGCCTGCAACCTGTAAATAATCTCTTGTTTTGGGGATATCAGTTGTTTAAAAGTAAAGGTCACAGTGATCAGAACTTTGAAAATCTTTTCTGCGCAGTGTCTTGAGATTTATATCACCAACAGTTTTCAAACTTCATTAGGATGATTGGTCTTACTAAGAAGACAATCACGACTGTTTTTACAGTAAATGGGTCAAAGGTCAAGGTCAAAGTGACCTTAATTAGCTTTTCCTTGATAACATTCTACAGATCTCAGTTTGTCTTCCTTGAGTTGCCTGCTCTATCAGAGCAGTACTGGCCCATGTTTTGCATGTTGGTGTTTATACAGGGATGGTCTACGACACAGGTTTGCCTGTTGTAGAAGCACTGTTTACAAATACAATTTGTGAATAAAACAATTTCTCCTGCTACAAAATTAAATTTTGTATTATATTTCAGGCCAAAATGGGGTACAAGGAAGGAACAAGGCTTGGAAAACAAGCTCATGGTAAAATGTATATTTCATATGTGACAGAGTGATTTCTTTGAGTTGTTGCTGTTGTTTCCAACCTTGGTCATTTTAACAGGCAGAGAAATTACCTAACAATTGTTCCTGGATAGAACCAGTTTGAGGCTGGGTTCCTCTTTATGGAACTTTCTCACATAAAGAGACATGGTCGGTAGCAGGGAGCAAACCCATGACCCTTAATCTATGAGAGGTTACTGTGATCTCAAGTCAGTGACTATAACCACTTGACCACTGAGGAGGAATTCATTTCTTTAAGTTAGGAAAGGTAACAGTCATCAAAGTAATTGTGGTTTTCTACACCTGGCAGTCCAGAGAAGTTTGGTCTTGGACAGAGCAAGCTACCACACTTTTAAGACAATTCCAGGATTTTGTCACTGAATGGGATACAATGTGTCTCATCTTCAGCCCATTATCCTTTCTTAGAAATTGCTGTAGAATTGCAAACAAAATAGAAAGTGTCTCCAGAGACAAGATCACCCCTTTCATTGTGGAGAAACTGCCCATGAATTGTCAAAACTTTTCCGAAAAAGCATTGTCCACTCTCTAACTTCAGGAGAAGGTTTTATCAGATCAACACCAAACCTTGTCAAATATTTTAGGGATATGATGGACGTAAGGACAGGGGATGTAGTGCTTTTCTTACATCATTATTCTATCTAGAAAATTCAGAATTCTTGTTGTCTAATTCTGATTGAATTTAACTTACAATAACTTAGTTAATTTTGTGACTTTAACTTGAAGAAAAAAATTATCCCCTCGGAGATGAGGCCTGCAGTGGGGTGGAGAAATTCTTTTTTAAATCTTCTTTTTTTCTGCAACAAACAGACCAATACACTTTCCAGTTGACCTTTTTTAGTTATTTGTATCATTTGTCGGGGAATATAAATTCACTGAATTTGCTTGTTTGAAACTAATTGTCAGAATTTTATTTCATTTTATGCAAATAATCATCTTATAAGTTTATACCTACATTTTTCAAAAGATGAACCCTGCAGAAATGAGGCCTCCAGTGGGGGTACAATAAGCCCCGATACCAATATTGCTGAACAGACTGAATCCTTCAGGAATATAGCCCTGTACAATAGAGGGGTCCCAAATCAACAAATTTGTTTAGTATCCTTTTGAACCACATTTGACTGAATTGTTTGTAAAATGCAGGAAGTGGTGATGACTCGGAATTGGCTGCAAAGAAGGTGTATAATCCAGTTGCTCAACAGATGATGGTTTGTTATTTTTCAAGTTAAACAGCATTTTACATACAGTAAAACCTCGATAACTCCAGGTTGCAAGGGAACGAGTTAAATGCTCGAGTTATCCGGGTTCTCGAGTTATCAGAACCATGGAAATATTACAAGTTTTTCTTCTGCATCACTCATGGCATTTCCAAGAAACACATCTATGATACACATTTCAAAATGTTTTTTTGTTAATGTCATCTGAGTTAAATTAAGAAACACATGACAGTAAATATCATTTTAATCGCTCAACCAATGTATCAAAATATAAATAAAGATCGTTATATGCATCATTAAGTTCTCGTAATTTAAAACTTGCAAACATCATTTTCTTTCTTTTTTTCTTATACAATGAAAGTAACAAGTAGCTGTAATTACACATGATTTAAGACAATTTAAATGTGCGATGAATCGATAATTAACGAGAATAATCAATTAACAATAGAAGTTTTTCCCATGACGTGTCAAAATAATGATGCGCCATCGGAGGTGAGAAGAATCTGATAATCAGTGACCTCGAGTTGCTGCAGGTATTCTAGTAAGAAATCTACCTGGCGGGACCACACATGTTCCTCAAGTTATCCGGGGTTCTCGAGTTATTGATGCTCAACAAACAGTGATATACTAAGCCAAAAGTAAAATATATTCTTACAAGTAAAATTAAACCAAAACAAAAATTTTCAAAGGGGTACTATTTCCTGCACTTCCATGTTTATGACATACTGTCACAAGACTATTAAGTAATTTACAGATTTTGAAATGTGTTTTATTCTTTTGACATAAATAAATATTTTTAAAGTTTATATTTTGTATGATCAATGAAAAAATTATTTGACGGACAGTTTCTTTCTTTAAATGCTTCCACAACAGTTTTAAAGATATTTTAGTTAAATCAATTTCTATTTGTCTTTGTCTAAATGACAATATGTTTTAAGAATTAATACACATGAAGGTGCAGGTGTAACTATTGTTATAAAAATGTTATATTTATTATGTGTTAATTCATGATAGGTGAATAAAGGTATGACACTTTTGTTAGTAAACCAAAACTGCCCCCTAAGTTGCAGATCAAGAACTGTTTGTGCTCTTTTACAAAATACATATTTATGATGTGTTACATCATTTATGCTGCAGATAGTGTTTGATTTAGTATAAACACCATTAATACCTAACCAAATTAACCAAATAGACTTGCCTGTCTTTCAGTTTGGACAGCATCTCTTAATGTGCATGTTTTACTGCACATAAATTTTACAACACAAAAGGCGAACAATGTAGACATAATCAGACTTCATTTGATACGTAAGGGTTATAATATAGTATATAGTGGTTAAAAGACAATTGTGTGGGTTGTCCTAATACAGTACAAGATACTGACTTTATACCCTTTCTAACTATCTTTCAGGCAAAGATGGGATACAAGGAAGGAAAAGGTCTGGGAAAGAATGCTCAAGGTCGAGTGAATATTATTGAAGCCTCACTACAGAGGGGTAGGAGAGGTCTGGGAATGACAATAAAGGGGTTAGAACCCTCAATGGACGTAGAATGGAAAGAAGAAGATGATCATGTAAGTGAAAATGTGTAAATTTGCCATGTTTTTATCTGTAGTTATACATGTATGACTGAATCACATAGTACTACCATAGTGCAAGTTTAATACCTTGCTCTGCAGTTGCACATAAGATAAAACTTTTCTCTAGCATCTATTACATAAACTGTTTCCATTTGTTTTCATAGGGTCATCAATTCTAAAAAAAATACTATAAGTAATTCAAATGCAATGTATTTCTGTCTTTTCTTTAACGTGCATAAGCAAGAGTTTGTGTTTTCTGATTTTCCTTACTTGTCTATTCAGATGATTATTATATACTTTTCTGTTTTGTGTGAAAAGGCAGGTTTGCAGAGCTTGAATGTAAATATTAGGTACTTTTTATTTTGAAGGTGATTATAGATGAAGTGGTAGAGTGGTTACCTCATTGTGAAGAAAAAGTTCCGTCCATTGAAGAACTGAGAGAGTGGATAACTGAAGGCCCTGTAAGTAAGAGGTGAAAATACAGTGCTCATCTGTTAATGTTTTGTGAGATACATGTTCTATACAGTCATGTACTATACAGTTTGAAAAGTATTCAGAACATTTGTTTTATTATGCCCCCGCCATGATAATGGTAGAAGGACATAATAATATTACCCTTTCTGTGTGTGCAGGTTTTGTGTGGCTGTGTGTTGGAAAATCGTTTCCAGTCCATAAGATTGTTATACATGATGGGTTTTCAGGAAAGATTTGTACAAGTGTTTACCATAACAAGACAATCTGTCCTAAAATGAATTTCATGGTAAATTTCTCAGTTTGAATGTGAATATGTGTAAAATTTCCTAATTTGGGTGAACCGCAAGTAAAATTTCCACTAAACTTCCATCAATAATTAGATATAACTTTTGCCTAGTGTCCTTAAAATTGATAGGTTAGTTGATCCTGACAAGGGTAGTGTAGATGACCCATAGTGATTTTGAGGTCAACAAGTCAAGGGCATGGTGACTTATATTGCAAAACAAATAATTACCTAATCAGCTTGCCTCAGGGGGCAAACATGTTTTACAAACATCTCTCATTTAATGTTGCAGAAAAAGCTGACGCTCGACAATGAAACAAATTTTTGTACAGAGGAGACTTTGAACGGTGTGTTAAGCTGTAAGGTAGGTTGTCTTCTATCTGTGGGTGAAATAATTAGCTCACCTGGCTTTGCTGTCGTACGTTGTCAGTCGTTCGTCAGCATGTTCCTTCAAACAACATCTCCTCTGAAACCACTAGGTCAATGTAGATGAAACTTGACAGGGATGTTCCTTGCATGAAGCTCTACCAAAATTGTTCAAAGAATTTCATTCTGTGCAGAACTCTGGTTGCTATGGCAAGAAATAGGAAAAACTTTAAAAAATCTTCTGAAACCACAAGGTCTAGTGTCTAGTGGACCTCTTCAAAGTTTGTTCAAATTATGCCCCTGGGGTCAATATAGGCCCTGCCTAGGGGTCACTTGTTTTAAGTAGATGTAGAGGAAAACCTTTTAAAATCTTCTCCTCCAAGTCCACAGAGATTAGAACCAGATATCTAGTTGGTAACAGTGTCTAGTGGACCTCTTCTAAATGTGTTCAAATCATACCCCCAGGGTCAAAATTCACCCTGCCCATGGGGTTGTTTAGTATAGAAAAAACTTTAAAAATCTTTTCTAAAACTACATGGCCTAGAGCTTAGATATTTGGTATGTAACATTGTCTAGTGGTCTTTGACCTACTTTGTTCAAATCATGCTCCTTAGGTCAAAATTGACCACACCAACCAGGCAAGTGCACTTGTACTCAGGTGAGAGATATAGGGCCATCATGGCCCTCTTGTAAATTTATGAGAATTACAACATCAGTGGCTGCATGTATAACGGTCTGCTAATACATTGTATACTAAACCCAAAGTTGCTTGAAATATTTAGCAAATTGATCTATTCTGTCTTTACAAATAGTGTAGACCTTGATCAGCCTTCATCTTATTGCAGTATGATCATAGTCTACACTGTCAACTTCATTTGGTAAATCATTACTGAACAGCTTAATGAACTGTACATTTCCATCTTGAAAAATGCACCTGTTTGTAGGTTTAGCTTTCATAAGTTAGATGTAATGTTTAGCTTGGAACTGTAGTATCTTTATTATTTCAGAGTATATTTGACAGACTAGAACCAGAGGAGATGCGTAAGGCAAGGACAAGATCAAATCCTTATGAAACCATTAGAGGAGTTTTTTTCCTGAATAGGTAATTGAAAAGTTAAAACTATAATGTGCTGCTTACACAACTTATAACAAAGACAGATTTTCTTTCTTTTGAAGAGTTTAATGTTTTGTGGTCTATAATCTTGAAATGTGGAATAGAAAAGGTCAAACATGATTGCATGACCCATGATCACTTAGAATGCTGCCATATTTTGTAGTGCTCATTTTGCTAAGACAGATGGCTACTGGTTAAACCACGTACTCTTATACATTTTATGATACCAAGACCAAAGGATTGTATCTGTATCAGTAAGGCATATGAAGTGTAAATGCATTGAATATTTTATTCTTAATGCTTTGATATTTTTTAAGTGCTTTTATTTTCCTCTGTTGACAGAGCTGCAATGAAGATGGCCAATATGGATGCCGCCCTTGACTTCATGTTTACAAATCCTAAAGATCTTAAAGGGGTAATTTCCACTAATCTATTGTTGCTATAAATTGAGACTGACAGTCTAAGGGTAGTCCTTTGATAACAAAATGAAACATTTTGACAGCAGAAAGGGGTATTATCCTTTAGTTGACATACTGTAAAGAAAAAGTCACTAATATGTAAGGATAACTGACTGTTCCATGGTGGAAATCTTAGAAATTTAACCTAGTGTTTTACTTTTTTATTATGTAATTGTTCTTAGATTTATGCATATGATGTATTTTACTTTTTGAACTTGGGGGGAAAACAAAGCTCCATTATGTACCTTGATTGCTGCCTTTCCTCAATGTTGGAGGATGCATTCCTCAGTGTAGTGTGTAAGTGTTTGGTGGGTAATGTGTTTCTTCATGTTTCTGGATTATTTGTGTAGATTTGACCTGCTGGGAGCTTTACATATCTATCAAAACAGCTGTTTGGTGTATTTGCATCTGTCAGTCTATCCGTTGGTAAGTATTGTTTTGGCCGTAACTTCTTAATGCATTGATTGATTTGGAAATGATTTGGCACAAATTTTACAGTGATGACACTGCAAGTGTCCACAAGACTAAGGTTTTACTATAAGTGTAAAGATTTTCAGAAAATAACTCCCTGATTAAGAGCATGCTTCTCTTTTCTTACAGAAGCCAATGGTAGGACATGAGGATCTCTTATACTTTGCTGACATCTGTGCCGGCCCAGGTGGATTTAGTGAATACGTCCTTTGGAGAACCAACGCTGAGGCCAAAGGGTTTGGCATGACCCTTAGAGGCTCTAACGATTTTAAACTGGAAGATTTTTTTGCTGGACCACCAGAAATGTTTGAACCACACTATGGTAAGTTTGGTTATTGTTTTAGGGTGATATTTTGATACTACCTGAATCTGATACCTGGTAAGATGCATTTATGTGCTTTAAAAAGTGTTCTTGTTACAGATAACTTCTATACCTGTTTAAAGATCTGTCTGCTCTGAGAAGAATTTGACCATTCAGTTTGTGCTCCTGCTTGAAAGAATACAGTTTAACCTGTATAAATGGTCACCTGAATGTGACCGCCAATATTGTTACATTTTAAAGAGGTTGTTTCGAAGTAAATGTACCAGTATTAAAGTGACTACATGACAAAGGTGCAGATGTAAGAAATGCTGAAAGGTGTACTGAGTGTCTGAAATGTGTAAGTAGAGACCACAGATAAAATCTTAGGTCTCTATTATAGTATGATGTATGTGTTGTAGTTTACTGGATTTTTGTCATAATAGTGGAGTCTGTCCTATGTTGATTGTTCTAGATGTGTTGGGTAGAATGCAAACATGAATGGGTTTACATAATGATAAATGAATTGCATGTATAAGTATATGTTATATAATGTACTGCTACTTCAGCATACATGTATATGTGCGTGTATGGGCTTGTCTTGTTTGGTGCAATAGACTTGTATGCTGGTGGTTCATGTTGAAAAATGGCATTAACAACAACACAAACTGCAATTAATCAAAAATACCAAAAACAAGTATACTGGTAACAAAGAAAGCTCCTACAAGCAAGAAACAGAAACAAAGACAAGCTGCATGAATGAAAATTATGTGAGATGTTTGATTTGCAGGTGTTGGAGGTAATGAGGGAGATGGAGATATCTTCAATCCAAAAAATCAGGAAGCTTTCATCAAGTTTGTCAAGGAAAATACCGACGGTCTCGGTGTACATATGGTCATGGCAGATGGGGTATGTCATTTATTCTTATAGATGTTTCACTACAAGGCAATTTACCTGTTATACTTTTATCAAAATTTGAGATTATGTAGCATTACAGTACGCATAAAGAAGTTAATGTAAGATTTTTAAACACACTACATGACCTTTGACACACATGTTTTAGTTTATGTGCATTAAGTACATTATTTTAAACAACAGATATTTTGAAAACATTGCATAATTTGTAGCATCAATGAATTTGCTGACTGTATGCTGTATACCCTTGAGTAAACAATTTCAGTGACGTTAAGGAAACAATGTTTGCTTTCAAGAAGAATATCATTTGTGCAAAAAAATAAAATGAACAGATCAAGAACACATATTATCCTTATATCTGGTAAACATCTTTGTTACTTTTGGACGCTGCCTTTTTTATACATGTACCAAAATAGACTTCTGCTTTGACTAGTAGATGAGTTTTCGTGACTTTTACAAAATGGCTGAATAAAGCGAAACAGTAGTTACATACAGAAAATAGTCTAGTATTGGTCTTTCCATAGAGGGAGGGTTAGGTAAACTGCCTCCTTGTTAGTCACTGGAGTACACTTCAAAATAGGCTTTAAATCTTAAGAAAAAAACCTGACCCATGTACAATTAAATAATGAATACATTTTCAGGGTTTCTCTGTGGAGGGTCAGGAGAACATACAGGAGATTCTGTCCAAGCAGTTATATCTGTGTCAGTTCCTCGTAGCTGTGTCTATACTCAGACCAGGTATTGTTTTATCTCTTCATGGTACATGTACTCAACTCTCTGTGTTTTAACTATAGCAAAACTAGTGTTTGTAATCAGCTGTATTTAATGTTACATGCTAGAAAGAGTTATAGTCAAGTACATGTATACTAGCAGTGAAAATACTTGCTGGGGAAAAGTCTCACACTTTATACAACTGCTGCCAGTGGAAGTGCTGCCAGTTTGCTCAGATACCAGGCAGACCTTGTTGTCCAAAACTTTAACCGCCTGCTTTATTAACTGTGGAAAATGCTTTTTTTTAAAGGAACATTAGGATATGTAGAACTGAATGCTATACAGAGCTTTCAGGCAGATCGACCATTTTAAACCCAGTATCTAGATCTGAATGTACATGTATTGACATTCTATCTTGCAGGTGGCCATTTTGTATGCAAGTTGTTTGATCTGTTTACACCATTCAGTGTTGGTCTAGTCTATCTCATGTACAGAATATTTGATCGAGTTTCGATATACAAACCCGTCACAAGCAGACCTGCAAACTCAGAAAGGTGAGTTTTTAATTGGATTGTCAATGTTTATATTTTTTAGAATGTTAAAATTGATATACCCCTTGAATTATTTTGCTTTGATTCTTAAAACATTATCAAAAAACAAAGAACTTTCTAAATATTGTCTTCATTTTTCTTTGGAGACCTTGTACACATATCTGAAAGATTTCAACTGATTGGTCAATGAAGGTTTCTTCCTTGCTCTTGGCAAAAATTATTTTGTAGAATATGGTAAAAGATAAAATTTTATGCCAATAAAGATTAGTTAACAGATTACCAACTTTACAGGTACATTGTATGTAAGAGTATGCGGGAAGACAATGACCCCGTCAGAATGTACATGCATGAAATCAACCTTCGGCTTGTTGAACTGCTGAGACCCACGTCAAAGGAAGATGTCACAGAAATAGTGCCAATGTCATATCTACAAAATAATGATGCTTTCTTTGAGTATATATGTGTTTCTAATGATAGGTAAGTTGAATATGAACATAAAAATGTATATGTACTGATTTATTTATGCTGGATTGTGCAGCAATTTCTTAGATAAGTCGCTCCCTAGACTCACTCCAGATGGAATTAACTTTGAAGAGAGACAGAAAAGCTATGTGGAGCTATTGTATCACTATAGACTAGTGGGGATCAAACTATGACAACTCCTATCCTGAGGCATACTTGCTCTAAGATGGCTCGATTACAATATATAGTCTATTTTTAGCTCACCAGAGCGCAAAGTGGTCAAAGTGAGCTATTGTGATCGCCTGGTGTCCGTGGCCTGTTCAAACTTACCTTGTGTATGCAATAGAGACTGCATTCTTCACTGGATTTTCATGCAACTTGGTCAGAATTGGAGCCTTGATGAAATCTAGGTCAAGTTCAGATATGACTCATCTAGGGTCAAAAACTAGGTCACAGGGTCAAATCATAGAAAAACATTGTGTATACAATAGAGGTTGCATTTTTCATTGGATCTTGATGAAATTTGGTCAGAATGATTATCTTGATGAAATCTAGGTCGAGTTTGAATATAGGTCATCTGGGGTCACAAACTAGGTCACCCGGACAAATGATAGAAAAACCTTGTGTTTGCAATGTAGTCTTCATATTTCACTGGGACTTCATGTATTTGATCAGAATGACTGCCTTGATGAAATCTAGGTTGAGTTTGAATATGTATCATCTGGGGTTAAAAGCAAGGTCACCAGGTCAAATCATAGAAAACCCTTTTGTATGCAATGGAGTCTTCATTTTGTACTGGAATTTCATGAAATTTAATCAGAATGACTGCCTTGATGTAATCTAGGTTTTAATATGGATCATCTGGGGTCAAAAACTAGGTCACCCAGTCAAACTATAGAAAAACCTTGTGTATGCAATAGAGATTGCATTTTTCATTGGATCTTCATGAAACATCGTAAGTATAATTGTCTTGATGATTTTAAGGTCCAGTTTGAATATGGGCCATCTGAGGTAAAACACTAGATTAGCTGGTCAAATCACAGAAAAACCATGTGTATGCAATAGTGGTTGCATTTTTCATTGGATGTTCATGAAACTTGGCCAGAATAATAGCATTGATGCAATCTATGTCAAGTTTGAATATGGATTATCTGAGGTCAAAAACTAGGTCTTGTTGACCTTGTGTATGCAATGGAGTCTGCATTTTTCACTGGAACTTAATGAAGTCAGAATGTCAGAATGTCTGCCTTGATGAAATAAAGGTGAAGTTTGAATATGGGTCATCTTAGGTTAAAAACTAGGTCATAAGGTAAAATCATAGAAAACCTTGTTCAGCCATAGAGGTGACATTTACCACCCAATCATCATAAAAATTGTGTAGAATGTTTTTTCAATGATGTCTAGACAAAGTTTGAATCTAAAAATTAGGCCGCACTGTCTAATCAATGAAAAGCCTTCTTAACACTCTAGATGCCACATTTACTACCCAATCATCATGAAATTAGATTAGTTCTAGATCAAGTCAGAATCTAGGGTCAAAAACTAGGTCCCACAGTCAAATCAAAGGAAAACTTTTTTAAGCTGTAGAGGTCTTAGATGAGCGATATAGGGCCAGCCCTCTTGTTTTAAATGAACTCTTAAACAAGAAACTGAATTATTAGTGTAATATGTGAAGTACATTGTATTTATAACAACCCCAGGGATTGGGTTCCAGTAGCATTGTAATGTTTTAGATATTTTAAGTCCAAAAAATTTAATATATAATTCTCTCAAAAGTCAAGGACTGTGTCATAAATTTTATTATCCCCCACCAAAGGCGGAGGGATATTGTTTTTGCATTTTCCATCTGTCTGTCCATCCGTGCTTACATTTGGATACTTAGGTGGCTATAGGAACAATAGGTAACAGTAAATACTCTTTGATGGCATTCATTCCGTAAGCTCTTATGTGGCTATTTTTTCTCTTACATGGCTAGAAGAACAATAGAGAGAACAATAGCCACATAAGTATCCATATGTGGGGACATCCGTCCGTCCATCCATCTGTCCGTCCAGAGTCATAACTCAAGAACCAATGGATAGAATTTCATGAAACTTTAAATAAGTGTACAATAGCATAATGCCGCAGCGCACACACAACTTTCGTCAAGATTGGATTAGTATCTCCAGAGTTATTTCTTCTATATTCAATATAAAAACATTAAAATTCTATTGCTCAGAAACTGGTTATCAAAATTAAATTGTAATTGGCTCAAATAATTTAATGATCACTCTTTCCAATATCTACACCCTACACGACCTGATTTTTCTAGAAATAAGGCCCCTTAAAGGGGTGTAGCACTTTTCTTAAATATTGTATTTAGAAACTTAGAAATGTTTGTTTTCTGAAAATAATAGTACTGATTACTTTAACTTACAACAACTGAGATCTGTATCACTGTAAGATGCAGAAAAAAGCATTACCCTTCAAAGACAGAGATGATGGCCCAATGGGGTGGTGAAATTTTAAAAATGCTTCTTTCTGAAAAGGCTTGTCAGAATTTGATTTTGTATGGCACAAATAACAACTTTGAGTTCTCTAACAATGGGAAATTTAGAAACTGTATTTTTACAGAAATGAGGCCCTTAAGGGGATGTAGTGTTTTCCTTACATAATTGTTGTATATAGAAACTTAAGAATTCTTGTTGTCTGAAAGCAGTATTACTGATTTAATCAACTACAACAATTAAGTTCTTTATGACTGTAACTTGAAGGGGAAATAAATCACCTTAGAGAGGAGGCCCCAGTGGGGTGGTGAAATTTAAAAAATGCTTTTTTATTTGGAAGCAGACAGACCAATACACTTTC
This sequence comes from Saxidomus gigantea, assembly GCA_032359765.1. Taxonomy (NCBI): domain Eukaryota; kingdom Metazoa; phylum Mollusca; class Bivalvia; order Venerida; family Veneridae; genus Saxidomus; species Saxidomus gigantea. The sequence continues at coordinate 130 of JAUMHA010368379.1, read as the reverse complement.
CAATTGTAGTTTTTCAGCTATTTGCTTCATAAGGGGGAGGGGGGATATAAATTCACTGAATTTGCTTGTTCTATGAAGATTTTATATTTTTTCAACATGTTGCAATGCACATTCTCCTTTTTAGCTCGAC